>OZ020177.1:9552996-9773567 GCA_963971145.1 Sussaba pulchella | reverse complement strand
GGACATGGTTCTTGCATTTCCTCCAACCTGAACCTGGGTGAAAACGGCAGATCGATATTTTTAAAATCGATGAATTTTTTTTCATGTATTCTGTGCTCGAAAAAATCAATATTCCATATAAATTGAGAGTGGGATCTTTTTTGCTTTTATTTAAAAAATTTTTTTTTTTTTCGGAAATATGAAAATTCCGACAAACATTAAGATTAATAATTTTAGTTTTTTTTTTTTAATCGATAAAAAATAAATCATTCGTATGAAAAAATCGATATCTTGATTTTTGCGGCTTGAATATCGATTCATTTTATTTGGACTTGTTTTTTGCATTTCCTCCAGTCTTTGAATTTTTTGAAGCCCCTTAGATACATCCTATCCTCTTACTACACCTTCCTTACGTTCGTATTACATTTTTTAGGGACCTGGGGTTAGTTGCAAAGTTATGGAACGAAAAAAAAGATGCTAAAAACAAAATTTTCATACAAACCCGGGTGAAAAAAGCAGAGCGATATTTTAAAAATCGATGAATTCTTTTTTATGTATTCTGTGCTTGAAAAAATCAATATTCTATATAAATTTAGAATGGGATCTTTTTTGCTTATATTTTATTTTTAATTATTAATTTTTGAAAACTATGAAAATTTTGACAAACTTAAAAAATGGAAATTTTAGTTTTTTTAAGAAAATCAATTAAAAATAAATCATTCTTGTGAAAAATTCAATATCTTGATTTTTTCGGCTTCAATATCGATTTATTTTATTTGGACATGGTTCTTGCATTTCCTCCAACCTGAACCTGGGTGAAAACGGCAGATCGATATTTTTAAAATCGATGAATTTTTTTTCATGTATTCTGTGCTCGAAAAAATCAATATTCCATATAAATTGAGAGTGGGATCTTTTTTGCTTTTATTTAAAAAAATTTTTTTTTTTTCGGAACTATGAAAATTCCGACAAACATTAAGATTAATAATTTTAGTTTTTTTTTTTAATCGATAAAAAATAAATCATTCGTATGAAAAAATCGATATCTTGATTTTTGCGGCTTGAATATCGATTCATTTTATTTGGACTTGTTTTTTGCATTTCCTCCAGTCTTTGAATTTTTTGAAGCCCCTTAGATACATCCTATCCTCTTACTACACCTTCCTTACGTTCGTATTACATTTTTTAGGGACCTGGGGTTAGTTGCAAAGTTATGGAACGAAAAAAAAGATGCTAAAAACAAAATTTTCATACAAACCCGGGTGAAAAAAGCAGAGCGATATTTTAAAAATCGATGAATTCTTTTTTATGTATTCTGTGCTTGAAAAAATCAATATTCTATATAAATTTAGAATGGGATCTTTTTTGCTTATATTTTATTTTTAATTATTAATTTTTGAAAACTATGAAAATTTTGACAAACTTAAAAAATGGAAATTTTAGTTTTTTTAAGAAAATCAATTAAAAATAAATCATTCTTATGAAAAAATCGATATCTTGATTTTTTCGACTTGAATATCGACTTTTAATAATTCATTCACTTTTGTTTTCTTTTTCGTTAAGTTGGAGTCTCACAAGGCTTTTCATTGGGAGTTTACACAAGTTATATTAAGCACAGAATACATGAAAAAAACTTCATCGATTTTAAAAATATCGCTCTGTCTTTTTCACCCGGGTTTATATGAAAATTATGTTTTTAGCATCCTTTTTTTCGTTCCTTCCATGAATTTGCAGCTAACCTCAGGTCCCTCAAAAAACGTAATGTGAACACTGGGGAGGTGCAGTAAGAGGATAGGATGTATCTAAGGGGCTGTGAAAAATTCAAAGACTGGAGGAAATGCAAAAACCAAGTCCAAATAAAATGAATCGATATTCGAGCCGAAAAAATCAAGATATCGATTTTTTCATAAGAATGATTTATTTTCAATTGATTTTCTTAAAAAAACTAAAATCTCCATTTTTAAAGTTTGTCAAAATTTTCATAGTTTTCAAAAATTAATAATTAAAAATAAAATATAAGCAAAAAAGATCCCATTCTAAATTTATATAGAATATTGATTTTTTCAAGCACAGAATACATGAAAAAGAATTCATCGATTTTTAAAATATCGCTCTGCTTTTTTCACCCGGGTTTGTATGAAAATTTTGTTTTTAGCATCCTTTTTTTCGTTCCATAACTTTGCAACTAACCCCAGGTCCCTAAAAAATGTAATATGAACGTGAGGAAGGTGCAGTAAGAGGATAGGATGTATCTAAGGGGCTTCAAAAAATTCAAAGACTGGAGGAAATGCAAAAAACAAGTCCAAATAAAATGAATCGATATATAAGCCGCAAAAATCAAGATATCGATTTTTTCATACGAATGATTTATTTTTTATCGATTTAAAAAAAAACTAAAATTATTAATCTTAATGTTTGTCGGAATTTTCATAGTTCCGAAAAAAAAAAAAAATTTTTTTAAATAAAAGCAAAAAAGATCCCACGCTCAACTTATATGGAATATTGATTTTTTCAAGCACAGAATACATGAAAAAAAATTCATCGATTTTAAAAATATCGATCTGCCTTTTTCACCCAGGTTCAGGTTGGAGGAAATGCAAGAACCATGTCCAAATAAAATTAATCGATATTGAAGCCGAAAAAATCAAGATATTGAATTTTTCACAAGAATGATTTATTTTTTGTTGATTTAAAAGCAAAAACCAAAATTATTATTTTTAATGTTTGTCGGAATTTTCCTAGTTTCCAAAAATAAAAATCAAAAAATCAAATATAAGCAAAAAAGATCCCATTCTGAATTTATATAGAAACTTGATTTTTCCGAGCACAGAATACATGAAAAAAAATTCATCGATTTTAAAAATATCGCTCAGTCTGATTTCTCTTATTTTTCATTCTTTTAATTTTTCTAAGGGGGAGGGGGCGGTGGGAAAATTTCCAAAAAAATCAAGAGATGTTTTTGGGTTACCCCAAACTGAATAAAAAATTGCCAACCATTTCTGAAGGGGTGAGGGTTTTGACCCGTTCGAATTGAGCGGGCTTTCCCCATATATATATAATAAGATAATAATTATTATAATAATATTACTAATTAGTAGTATATTAGTAGTAGTATAATATTAAGTAGTATAATAATAATTATAATAATTATTATTATTATTTTTACGAAATTTGTGTTTATTTTCGGAAGAATATACACTTTTCTGGAGTATTTTATTGATTTTTTATATTTTATAGTATGTCTCAAATAATAAAACACGTTTACTTCGAAGAATATTAAGTTGATTCTTCATACTCCAAATTTCCACTTTCGAAAAAGTCGCAACTTGGCCCCACAAACTTAAGCATTTCTTTCACTTCTATCAAGTCCGTGATTTTTTCCGTGGAAAACCGTTTCTTCAACTTAATAATGCAATTGGAAATTTTCGAATATCTTAATTTGTTCAAAAGTTATGAATTTTTTAGTGAATGTCTGCATTTTCGAGAGGTGGGTGTGTTTAACAATGAAAATGAAATATTTAAACAAATTTTTTCGCAATCTTTATGGTGTGCCCTTAAAGTAGGAGTATTCAAGAGCATATAGAAATTTTATCAGATTTTTTTATTCAAAATTACGAGTTTTAATAGGCCTCGGGTCTCCAGCGACCCAGTGCAACGGAATCGGGTGCCGAAAATACGTGCAACCGGAACGGGTTAATTATAGAAAATAGAATAAAAAACGCCATTGTATGTATTGTATCTCGGGCATCAAAACGCCCATCACATCGCCCATCTTATGAAAAACGTGAGCCTTAACCTCCCGTAATCGCCCGTTCTCTCTCTCCGATGGTGTTTTCTTTCTCGCACTCATGGCGGTCCGCCTAGTAACTGCTAGCTACAATGTCTGTCGTAGGTCAAGGGCTTTATCTGTATACTTTGGTCGAGTACAGCGCGTCGCTGTCTGACGAGAAACGAAAACGTAAGTACAGAACGCTTGTCCATGCGGTTCACCAGTATTAGCAGCGCCGAGGAGAATGAAGCGATACTATTTCTCGCGGTGTTTGAATTCTCGCGGTCAATTAATCAGCGGCGTGATCGGCAAGTGATTCATAGTGATTCAATATTGTTACTTAGCTTTAATATTTATATCGAATCGAGTATGCGTGTTTGCTGTGAAGCTCACACGAAGCTGTTTCAACTCTTTCATCCGAGTCACAGAAGTAAGATAAAAAGAAACGAAACAAGGGTGCAAAATCGAACCTTCCACATTGCGTCCTCATAATTTTACACATGTGCCAGAGTTTCCTCTATGAGGAACTATGTGAAGATTAATTTTGGCTTCCTCACAGAGGAAGCTTTGGCACATGTGTCAAAACTATGAGGACACAATGTGCGAGGTTCTACTTTACACCCTTGTTTTCATATGAACCCGCTCGCAAATCTATCTAGTCTGGAATAAATATATGGCGAGTTTCATGTCAAAGGGCATTGCCGGATAAGCATACCAAAACTGCCCTAAGCGAGTTTTCAAATGACACTGAGCCTATTGTATCCTCACTAAAGAAAACAATTTTCCTGAAAATTTCAGCTCTCTAACCCAATTATTTTACGAGTAATCGGAAAAAATGTGATTTTCAGTTTTTATTTTTTTTTAACTTCGATATTCATTATGGATTTTTGTCGATTTTTTCCCAAATACTTATTGACAAGAGCCATCGACCAAATAGCTTTACAAATATTCCGGAGCAAAACTTGATTTTTAACAAAGAAAATAAAAATGAAAATGGCCATTTCACCGGGTTCCTTTCGGAGTACAATTATAAAACTCTTACAGAATATTGGTTTCCTATGTCCCTTTACTCCCGAATATGGCTTTCATGATGAGGATTTTGGGTTTTAGGATTGATATTTGAAATCTTAAATTGTTATTTATGACCTAGGATTGATATTTAAAAAAGTTGTCACGAGTGTTTTGGAACGAAATTTTCCTGTTCTTTCAGATGAAATTATGAAATCTCAGTATCAAAAATGTTTTCTTATGATTTGAGGCAAAAAAACACAAAAAACTTCATATCTGGAAAAGAAAATTTTTTTCCTTGGTCCCAATTTTTTGTAATATTTCCATGATTATTCTGAAGCTACTGTATAAATTTCATGATGGAACTCAGAAATTTACGGTACCCAGAAATTTTGGAATATTATGAAAAATCAGAAATACCCGTATTTCTGTATTTCTGATTTTTCATAATATTCCTTTATATATAATAATAATTTGGGAATATTATGAAAAATCAGAAATCCAGAAATACGGGTATTTCTGGTTTTTCATAATATTCCCAAATTTCTGGGTACCGTAAATTTCTGAGTTCCATCATGAAATTTATACAGTAGCTTTAGGATAATCATGGAAATATTACAAAAAATTGGAACCAAGAAAAAAAATATTCTTTTCCAGATATGAAGTTTTTTGTGTTTTTTTGCCTCAAATCATAAGAAAACATTTTTGATACTGAGATCTCATAATGTCATCTGAAAGAACAGGAAAATTCCGTTCCAAAACACTCGTGACAACATCAATTTAATTCAGAAATAAAGACTCACCACGCCTCGAAACCTTCGAAAGTAGTAAAAATACCAATTACAGAAGTATAGTGAGAAATAAACCTAGAGGCCCAAGATTTGGAGTCAATCACTATTTCTCGTCATACTTTAACTCCTTTCAATTTCGAGAGAATAAAAAAAAATCGGCTGAAAAGGGGGTTCAGTTCGTATGGAATACCCCATAAACATTGTCTTCTTCGCGACCATTTTTCTCCGAATAAGGTATCAAGTTTCATCGCACCGCGAAGCTACAATGCCTGCGACACAGGAAGCAAGCAATATCACTTGTTTTTTTCGTCAATCATTTAGGAGAATTCGCGAAGGCCAGGGTCTGCTACCAAATGGATGCGTAGCTCCAAACGTGCTGAAAACCACGTATCTCATTCGATATTTTTATGCGACGAGGTTAAGATAGAATGAAACAAAACGATAAGCCCTTTTACTGGATTAAGAGAAACAGGGACACTATTCCAGAGTATAAAAGCCCGGATTTTTAGCAACTTAATCAGTGATTCGACAACACTCAACAGTACCGTTACTCTGGAAGAACGGGATCTCGTCTTTGCGTCCAGCGATTATTATTCCGGGTTGGACTTAGAATCGTTTCGCGTTCATCAAACTTCAATTCACGGTTTGGACTTTGGAGTCGTTAAAGTCGATCAATTAAATAACGAATAACTTGAAGCCGATTAAAGTGAATTGAATGAAATTTCAACGAAACTTAAATAAATACAAAAGGGGCCAAAAGAGTCCAGCTATTTGAATCAAATAAATATTATCAACCAATTGCAAAGGGACCAAAGAGTCCAGATAATTGGATTAAATAAATATTACCAAACAATTACAACGGGACCAAAGAGTCCAGTTAATTTAATTAAATAAATATTTAAAGGACCAAGAGTCCCTCTTAGGCTGCACTGAAAGACCTCATAAGTCAACGGTGTCGGTTGTTTATTGCAAAAGACCAAAGAGTCTCTTTATCGCGAAAATACCGCAAGAACCTTCTGATCTTCGGTACCTTAAGACCCGAGTGTCTTCTTTCGCGCAAGCGGCGAAACGCCTGATTCATATATTGAAATAATAAGCGTGGACATTCGACAAGTGAAATTATACCGCGACTTTTAAGCGAACTGTATAACATTTTGAGCATCGACAATGTAAAATCAATTGTGCGAACATTTTATAATTAAAGTTGTACTGTGACTCTTGAATCGAACATTAAAAATCGTTGTGTGACGTAAAACCGCTCGTGCCTCACTCAACCCCCTGACCCTCAACATCTGGTCGTTCGATCGAGTCTCCACGGGATCCATCAAATCGCAGTCTACAAGTGGAGATCGGTTGTGATTAAACACTGCTCTTCCACGAACATCAGGTAAAGTCATTAGTTCGTACATGATAAGGCGAGGTCTCCGTCCCCGCAGTAAAAGGCTAATGCTTTGACGCAAAAGAGGGACCGACTCTTTGTGTACTTCGTTCACCGAATACTTATAATATTCGGGACTGGACGTAACAATTTTTTTTCACGATGTTGCACCAAATCAATAAAATTGATAAAAATCGGGAGTAAAGGGACACAGGAAACCAATATTCTGTAAGAGTTTTATAATTGTACTCCGAAAGGAACCCGGTGAAATGGCCATTGTCATTTTTATTTTCTTTGTTAAAAATCAAGTTTTGCTCCGGAATATTTGTAAAGGTATTTGGTGTCGATGGCTCTTGTCAATAAGTATTTGGGGAAAAATCGACAAAAATCCATAATGAATATCGAAGTCAAAAAAAAATAAAAACTGACAATCACATTTTTTCCGATTACACGGAAAATAATTGGGTTAGAGAGCTGAAATTTTCAGGAAAATTGTTTTTTTTTAGTGAGGATACAATAGTGGTGTCGCCACCGGGAATTCCATAAAGCTATCGGGAACGGAAGTGTATCTTGCATCTCCGAAATAACCTCGACATCGAAGTAAAGTACGTCGAGCTTATCACTTCGAAGAATAAAGTATTCCTGTTTCTGTTGAACCTTCGAAGTAGACCGACGATGAAAGTCCAACGTTCACGATCTCAGGTAAGACAGTTGCGGCGGGGGATTTTCTAACTTCCGCACAGCTAACTCAGCATAGGAGCGAACATCAAACAACATGTTTGACGAAAAAGGAGTACGAAAATGGTAAACAACATGGACCTTAAGTCCAGATTTCTACCTTGCCGACTTTATTCTGTAATTCTGGTTCTAGCTGTTCAAAGTAAACCCGCTATGTCATCGAACCAAATAACACTACCGTCCTAAGGTATCACGACACTCCGCAGGCACTCTAGCAAGAGGCACTCCTGTCTATGACCGTCGACAACTTCGCAACAACGAGAGCCAGAAACTTTTTTGGAGAATCGTTGGAAAGCATATGGAATTCCGAATTCATTGATATTTATTTCTCTCTATAATATTTCCATCACTAAGGAACGAGATAGAATCAAAAAGAGACGGTAAAAAATTTCAATTTTTTCGACATGTTCTATTACTCGTACGAGTCGCCATTCCGAAATTTGATCTTCTTAAATCAATACTTTTCACATCCTATCTCGGTGCTCGGTGATGGTAATATTAGCAAATATATATCAATGAATTCGAAAGTCCACAAGCTCTCCAACCGTATTTCAAAAAAGTTTTTGTAACGAAGTTTTGTGTCGCGAATTGTCGCTATCGTCATATCGACTATCGGAACAAAAATGCGACGGTCCATGTAATCACCAAAGGATCGACGATAACTTAACAATGATTTTTCTTCGTGTTTAAATTACCGTTTTAAATACTTGGAAAGACGAGCGGGGAAAAAGCCGACCGAATAATATCGGAGATGATTTCTTGTGATTCTCGGCAATAAATTAATAATGAAGATTCATACCTACAGAGACGACGATCGTTAAATACCAATTCCTCGACGTTGTAAGTCGATAGTTAACAAGAGTGGCGAAGAGTGCCACGGATTTTGCGCATCGATCGTGCTTCCGCGATTTCAAGGCCATGCGTTAAACATCGCCATCCATCTTATAGATACGTCCAGCACACAAGTGTTACGTGCCATGGGAGTGTAGGCCGAGTCGGGTCGCGCGATTGTAATATGGCATAGTGTGAGAGAGCGATATATATGGGGTATTCCTGGGAATTTCGGCAACTTCGGACAGTCGGGTCAACATTTCTGCCCCCCCAATTTTTTTCATTAATATGTGTTGAAAAGAAAGAGACACGTATTTCGGCATTTTTTATTTTGAGCCCCCACTTTTGAAATACAGTCAAATGAAGTTTTTGAAGTATTGACCACATTCGGTCATTCAAATCGATATCTCAGCAACGGTTAGTGATAACTCGAAAAACCACAAATCTTTTTTTTTCGTTTTTGAACGCTCTATACAATGAAAACATTTACGATTATGTTGCACAAATTCAACAATTATTTATAAACAATTCAAAATTAAAATTTAAATAAAACAAAAAATGTACCCTTAATTTTTGAAATGTATTTTTTTTTAAATTCCTTGAACAGAAACAAAAATTTAGCCACCTTGAACTTTTTGGGCCGACGCTTCGTTCGGGAGTTACCGTAGAACCCCGATTAACCGGGGGGGTCGGGACCGAGAGGTCCACGGATAACTGAAACCACGGTTAAGGTAGTATACCACTCAGGTGACTATCGATAGATTATTTTCTCCTTTAACGTATCTCAAGAGTGGATTTTTCCGCATTTTTTTACCGTAAAAAAAGGCACTCTACCGTATATTTTTTAAGATATTTGTTGTTAAAGTTGGGCAATTTAACACGGGCGGTATAGGGACACGTGTGCTATGACGCAGTTTCAACGAAATTGCGAGTACATCAATCGTAAGATTGGATTGAAAACCCTACTACTAGAAACAGCATGTAGTCTTGGTTATTGTTGCAAAGTTTGAGAATGTTCCACCGTATAGTTAATGAGTATCTGTGAGTTAAAGTTCAAATTTCGGTTGGCGCGACTGACTTCTGTCGCGACGCCGTTTTGCAGCGATGTGACAACGCAGTGCTGCGGTCAGCTGATGCCGCGCAAGCGTCGAGTATAGTGCCTGTTGGTAACGTTGTTGTGAGTGTGTCAAAATCTAACCTACTCACGCTGTCCGAAGCTTCATCGACACTTCACGATTACACGTTTATTATTGCTTTTTAATAATAACTAATGGTTTCTGTGACTCTCTCACCATGATTCAACGTCGACCACCTAATAGATTGGACGTTTTTTCTCGCTTGAATAATTCCTAACCTCACTTATACGTACTTCGTAACAACTTTCAAATCTGCCGCGGTTGAAAACTTGGTATCTTTTGACGTGACATCAGCGGTGACACTTTCGCAAGCGTACAGCGTTGCAACGTCTCAACCTGTATTTCGGCCAATTATTATAGCACGAAAAGTCAGTGTTTAATGATTGTAAGCGCCAGAATTATTTTTTTAATTGAAAAATATTTTATAATCTTCGAACAAATATTGTTTATAGGTCAGAATTTATTGATAATAAGTATCATAAAGTGTTCATTGGTTACCGACGGGAGGTAATAGCGGGCGAGATTCGAGTCAAGCGATCTATATAACTCGGAATAATATATCGGTTGTAAGCGGATAATGAACGATTTCTTGGTGTCATTAGTAGCTTATAGTTTCTATTACTATCGCATACATGATTTGTATTTATTACACCATTTTGACGCTCTCTATACAAGCGCGCAATATCCTTACAGTTGCCCACTTGACTTCAGCCCCTGAGTGGTATACTACCTTAATCCGAACCACGGTTGCGCCGAGGCCGCAGGCGAATTTGGACGGCCCTAGCGGATTGAGAGACCTAAGAACAGTCAAAAAATGGCTCAAAATGATCATATTTCGGTCATTTTGACCAATTTTGGAATTTTTTAAGTTTTTTTTAGGTCTTCCAATCCGCTAGGGGCGTGTTGCGCGTCGCTCACGGAAGGCGCAGAGACGCACGGTTAATCCGCTCCCCGGATAACCCGACCCCAGTTAATCGGGGTTCTACTGTATATATTTTTTTGTCACAAAAAACCCGTAAATGTTTTCCCGGTTGTTAAGAAAAAAAAGCTATAACTTTTGAACGAAGCGTCGGCCCAAGTCCGGCAGAGTCTAAAATTTTCGTTTTCGTCCAAGGAATTAGAAAAAAAATAGATTTCAATAATTAAGGGTCTTTTTCTTCATGCAATTTTTTACTAATAAAATACGTAAATTTACGGGTTTTTTGTGACAAAAAAATGTATAACTCCCGAACGAAGCGTCGGCCCAAGAAGTTCAAGGTGGCTAAATTTTCGGTTTTGTTCATGGAACTAAAAAAAAAATACATTTTAAAAATTAAGGGTATATTTTTTGTTTTATTTCATTTTTAATTTTGAGTTGCTTATAAATAATTGTTGAATTTGTGCAACATAATCGTTAATGTTTTCATTGTATAGAGCGTTCAAAAACGAAAAAAAAGACTCGTGGTTTTTCGAGTTACCACTAACCGTTGCTGAGATATATCGATTTGAATGATCAAATGTGGTAAAAACTTCAAAAACTTCATTTGATCGTATTTCAAAAGTGGGGGCTCAAAATAAAAAACGCCGAAATACGAGTCTCTTTATTTTCAACACATATTAATGGAAAAAATTGGAGGGCAAAAATGTTGACCCAACTGTCCGAAGTTGCCGAAATTCCCAGGAATACCCCATATATATTAGGCTGTGTTGGTTTTTTTTTTTTCCGACGGGTAGTGAAAAATCTATAGATAGTTCCCTCAAATACCCAGAAAAAAATGGCAGCTGAATAACATTTTTTCTTAAGGTCGCTCATCACATATTTCGTTTTCCCATTTGATTAACATGGGGAGACCTTGACGTTTTTATTTAACTAAGGATAACTCCGTGACCCTTGTAGCTACGTCGGTCTAGTAAGTCTCATTTTGAAGCTCTTTAAAACCCGCTTAGAACGGCTCGCGAAAGTCTTGAATCCAATTGCAACTTCTGTCGATAGTCGTGTCGGTACTGAGAAAAAATAATACAAGAGCCCAAATACTCGAATAATACAAGTGGTTTATGGAATTTTTTTTCTTATGGGTCAATATCGATCGGATATCTGTATTATTCTTAAATTCGAAGAATAATGCAAATTTTCACGGTCATTTGGAGTATAAATGACAATATATAACAAAATAATACTGGAAAAATTAATTTTTTATTTATTAAAATATTCATCGCAGTATTCGGAGGTAATGGTTTTTTTCAAACATGTTTCGAAGTTTAGAAGTCGAACAAAATAATAAGAATTCATATTTGAGAATTATAAATCATTTTTATTTAATTTTTTTGTTCGAAAGCTTGCAAATTGCTGTTTTTACGATGATCACTAACATATTGGAACACAAATTGTCTTTGTTCTTTACTGAAGAGCATTACACTCCAAGTCATTCATACTCCAAGTGACCGTAAAAATTTGCATTATTCTTCAAATTTGAGAATAATACAGGTATCCGATCGATGTTCAACCCATAAGAAACAAAATTCGATAAACCACTCGTATTATTCGAATATTTGCGTTCTTGTATTATTTTTTTGACACAAATTGTCTTTGTTCTTCATTGAAGATCCAATATGATAGTGATCATCGGAAAAAATTTTCCATTTGATTAACATGGGGAGAACGTTAAGCATCTATTCAACAAATCGTAGCTCTGCGAATTTTATAGCTACGTTGATCCCGTAAATTCCATTTGAAAGGTCTTTAAAAACCGCTCAAAATGGCATGCAGACCTTTGGAATCCGATCGCATAATTATGAATAATTTTATCATATATAGAGTGCAAAAACAAAACGAGAACACCGGTAGTTTTTGAATTTATTACTAACCGTTGATGGGATACATTAATTTGTTTAACAGGTGAACCCGTTAAAAAGCTGTAATTTCCGAACCAAATCGATGCCCAATGCCGGTGATGTCCGAAATTTTCGTTTTTAATCAAGGACATTGAGGAGGTTCCGTCGCTGACGTCTCAACAACAAAAAACAATAATTTTCAAGTATATCACAGATAATGTACCTATATTTACGTGGGCGAAGTTTCAGATAAGGTTAACGACTAAATAAGAGCAATAAAAATAGTTGAACTTAGAATTTTCAACACAGGGCTTATAGAAGAGGCACCCCCAAAAGACTTGTATCAAGTGATATTTTTGCACTCAGACAACAGATATTGATGAAAAACTACAGTAACGTTGATAAGGTCATGAAGATTCCAAATATAATAGAAAAGTTGTGGGTCATCGATTTATGTAAAAAGATATTTAATGTTAAAATGTCGAAATATTTCTCTAATGGGTTTCGTGAACGTGTGATGACCTGGCAGCGTCACAGGAATCAGGTGTTCGTTTGTTTGGTGCTGGCTCGAACCACCGCTTTGCGGCGGCGCTTACCATACTGCCATAGCCTTAGAATCGGGTTAGTTTAACGCATTTTTCCTGTCACAATAAAAATCTCGAACAGTCAGCTCGCGGTGTTAGAAGAAATCAGCGACGATCAGAGGAGATGGTGGAATGAAGAATTGCGACGTTGCCGTACTTCTTTTGTTGACAAAATCAGACCGGATGAAATCCCACCCGAAATCTCAGCCGAAATCTCGGATGAAGCTGTTGATCCGATATTGCATCCAGTGGCGGCTAAGAATATGATCCATGGACCTTGCGGAGTTTTTAACAACGACTCACTCTGTGTAATCGATGGCAAGTGTTCCAAGCGACACCATCACAGGCAATGACGGATACCCATTGTATCGTAGACGATCAGTTGCGGACAATGGGCGATCTACAGTTGTGGACGTAAAAAGGCAAGATGTTGATGTGGAGAATCACATTGATGTGGAATACTGTAACTCCGTTAAGTCAATCAAGTACAAATGTGAATATGTGAGCAAAGGCAGCGATATGGCTGTTTTCGGTGTGCCAAATGCGAACGACGAAGTATTTCAGTATCAGTTGGGTCGCTATGTGAGCAGCAACGAGGCGATATGGCGCATCTTTTTATTTGCGATCCACGGATGATACCCTACATTACATTGCATCTAAAAAACGGGCAACGAGTGTATTTCAATACAGAGAACGCAGCGGACAGAGCAGCACGGCCACCGTCGACAACATTGACAAGCTTCTTCTCGGTTTGTCAAGCTGATGCTTTCACTCGTACTTTGCTGTATACTGAAAAGCCACGCTACTACACATGTAACGTCATCATCGAGATCGTTTCAACGTCGGAGACAGGAAAGACCAGTTGAAGGACATCTAAATGTATTTGCTTCAGACGCTCTGGCCCGCATCTACACTGTGTATCAAATAACGACGAATGTTACTATTTTCGATTTTTGTTGGTAAATGTTTGCGGTCCGACGTCGTTTTAACAACTAAGAACCATTAATACATAATAATAAATAAGTGTGCGACTTACCGTGAGGCGTGTCAACTCTTACAGTTGCTCGAGAACTATTTGCGTTGGGACAATACGCTCAAAGATTCCGCCATATCTTTATCACCGCAATCAAATTCGCATATTGTTTGCGATTATTATATCCACATGTTCCCCTTCGAATCCGAACCATTTGTGGGTTAAATATAAGGACGACATGTCTGAGGATGTTTTGCATCGCGTGCGTCGCCAAACTTCAAATCCGACATTGCGAATGACAGCAGAAATGCATAATGAGTCATTGATCATGATAGAAGACATATATTTATTGATGGCGAATAAAGCGTCGTCGAATATAAGCATGATATCACCTAATCGTCCAATGCATGATGCATTCAACCATGAATTACAAAGAGAACAACAATACGACAACGGAGCATTAGCGGAAGCAGTTCGTACAAATGTTCCGCAATTGAATCAACAACAAAAGATTGCGTACGACTCTTTGATGGAAGCTGTGAACAATGGAGCTGGTGACACTTACTTCCTGGAAGCTCCCGGAGGGACTGGAAAAGAGTTCTTAGTTTCATCGCTTTTGGCGTCGATCCGATCGCCGCATGAGGTCGCCCTGGCATTGGCTTCATCTCGAATAGCAGCGACGTTGTTTGAAGGACTGCACCAAAATTACCACTGAACATGCAAATCAACGAGACACCAACTTGCAACGTCGCCAAAAACAGCGCAATGGCGAAGATTCCACAGAGATACAAATTGATCGCTTGAGACGAATCCACGATGGCCCACAAAAGATCACGGGCGGCCGTGGAGAGATCGTTGAAAGATCTTCGTTACAATCAAAACATTTTTGGTGGCGCCATTATTCTGTTGTCCGGTGATTATCTCCAGACTCTTCCTGTTATTCAACGTTCAACTGCAACTGACGAACTGAATGTCGTGCTTGAAATCATTAAATTTGTGGTGGCATGTGGAGATTGACGACA
This sequence comes from Sussaba pulchella, assembly GCA_963971145.1. Taxonomy (NCBI): domain Eukaryota; kingdom Metazoa; phylum Arthropoda; class Insecta; order Hymenoptera; family Ichneumonidae; genus Sussaba; species Sussaba pulchella. The sequence continues at coordinate 9,758,547 of OZ020177.1, read as the reverse complement.
AACATGCGAGTGTTTTTGCAGCAAGATCGAACTACAGATGTGTTTTTGAAGCAATAGCTGGACATTGGTAATAGAAAAATCGCAGTTGACATTTCGACCAGACTCATCACAATGCCCCACTGATTTCTGCCAGTTGACCGAATCGAAGAAAGAGGTCATTCGACGTGTTTCTCCGAACATAGTGCAAAACTTCAAAAATCATAATTGGCCAAGCGAACGAGCCATATTGGCGGCGAAAAACGAAGATATCTATGATATCAACATGACCATTGAAAATTTCATCCCGGGTAAGTTGTTTTCCTTGAAATCCGTTGACACAGTCATCAACTAGGGTTAAGAAGTCAACTATCTTACAGAATTCTTGAATTCGCTGGAATCGCCCGGATTACCACCTCACAATTTGCAATTGAAAGTAGGCTCAGTCATCATCTTGCTGCGTAACATCAATCAACCTAGACTGCGCAATGAAACGAGACCCGCGGTGAAAAAGCTTATGAACAACGTCATCGAGGCAACGATTATCAAGGGAAAGTACAAAAGATAGGATGTTTTGATTCCGCGCATCCTGATAATTTCAACGGACTTGTCATTCGAGTTCAAACGACCGCAATTCCCCTTGCGTCTGGCGTTCGCGATGAACATCGACAAATCACAAGGCCAGTCGTTGGAAGTTTGCGGGATTAACTTGGAGTTTCCGAGTTTCGTGCATGGACAACTGTATGTCGCGTATACGCGTGTCGACAAGCTATAATCTGTGTTTGTTTACGCGCTGGAAAACAAAACTTTATTTTATTACGAACGAGTTTCATTTAATCACCAAACGAAACTCAAACCGTACACAGTGCGGCCAATATTGCCGACCTCAATGAATTCGAGTTGTAAGGTTGATTACGAATTATAATCGCTTATGAAGAGTTACAATCAAATTAATTTTAGGTTTGAGGTGGTACAAAAGAAGTCAAAGGTACCAAAGAGATCGACATACATAAGCGCGATCCACTACAAACGTCCGTTTCTGCGCCCACTTTCGACCTAGAGAGATCGATCTATCTGTACTTGCGTCTTTCCTTCTTCGTAGGATACACGCCTTCCTCGCGTCCAGTGACGAATGGATTACGAGCTTTTCGAGCTCAGAGTCGGGAATAATCAAACAGCCAGTCACGAAACATTCGCATACCATCAATTTCATCACCAATTCTAAAAATATATGAATAAATAAAAATAAAATTAAAAAACGGAAAGGTTAGAAACAATTTTTTTCCTACAGCATTCGAAGCAATTCTTAGGATTTTGTTTCCTCGCGTGTGCTCAGAATCAGAAATAACCAAAAACGTTAATACCTCTCGTATTGGATTGAGAGAAAAAATAAATTACCCACTCGCGGAATACTTAACTAACACAAAGACGCCGATTCTGATAAATCTTTTAACGACGGAGAACGTTGGATAGTCTATTGTGCGTAATATCAATCCATTAAAAAAAATTGATCATTATCACGAAAAAAAACTATGCTTCACATTCCCGCATAGTTTTCGTACACATTGTATTCGAGAAGATGATAAATTATAATTTTCCACCAGTTTGATTATATCATCGTCCGTATCTGATAGTACTGTACTGATCCACTAGAGCTACATTTAACGGGCAGCGCCGTGTCTTCGCAAAAGTCCAATCATTCGCGATCCATAAATCCTACGCAATAGCTTTGCAAGGCCTCGAATCGACACAAAATATACCATGAAATAAGTTACATACTTAAGAAACATCGATGAACTTAATTTCATAATCACCGAAGGAGCCTCGCCTACATCTCTCGTATCTACATGCGTCAAATACGTAACATTACATTTTTGCATGCTCTCACAACCGCACAATCCCCCCCCCCCCCTTCTCGAATATTCCTCATTTTTACCGATAACCGAGAGTGAAGAGCACAAACAACGTGTAACCGAGACGTGAACCTCGGGGAAAGGCGAGTAAGATAGAAACGTGACGAAGAGCCAGATTATAGTAGGGTGGGTAGGTAAGAGGCGGGAGGAGAGGGCTACATGGCATCGTTGCTACCATCGATGCGCTGCCCCGACGGTGGCTACGTCGGGAGCCCAACACTGACCTGCGCAACAGCAGTAAAGTCTGCCCGGCTGCTGTCGCTGGCGCGCGCGCGGCGGCTGTGCAAAGCGCTCTCACTGGCTGACGCGTTAGCCGGGTCAGGTCAGGGCCGAGTCTTGTAGAACACCGTCGGATGCTGATGGTATTGGTGCTTGGCTGGTCGACGTCGCTGCCGCTGACGGATCCAGGATAGGGCTTAGGGATAGCGGGAGAGAGCGAGAGAGAGGGTGGAAGTTCAAATCGGGTCACCATGCGCGTCATGCTCAGCCAGCCACTCGATTGCACTGTATTTATCCGACCCCGGATCCAATCATCGCCAGGGAAAAACGATTTATACACATATACTAGCTTATCCGTGACCATGTAGCTAAATGTACGCAGGCATTACGTGAGCAACGATTCTGTACACATCTTTTTTGGGATGGACAACCCCATGGCATAGTTCCGTTGCTCGATTGCTGGTCCCCAGAAACTATTACACATATCTGTGGTTTGGAGGCAAAACCGAATAAGTCCATAAAACGCGTTTTCGAGATGTAACAATTATACGTTGCGAATGCTCTATCACAACGGAGAAATCCGTTTCGAAAATAATAACTTCGGTTACACTTAGTTTTTGAAAATATTCAAGGCAGCATTCGGTGAGATTTAAATAGTCTGTAAATTATGGATAAAAAAACACCGTTCGACTTATTCGATTTTCGCTTCAACATGGATTTATTTGGTTAGGTTCATCCCGTTTATGTCTCCTTGTATGGGCAGTTTTCGGTATCTCCGTATCTCAAAACGTCGTTTACAGTCTAAGTTCCAAGGATTTACTTAATCTTATGTTTCAAAAATATGGTCGTGTTCGGTTTTGCCTCTAAACTACAGATATACCAATTCTATAATACGTTCGGTACACCAAATGCCCGCGGGAGGGAATACTTTCACTGGCGGCAATAGTTACAGGGGCGGGATTATGAGGGAATATCGATTGAAATCGTCGGCCGAATAGTTAGCTCACCCGGTTTTCAAGGATTATCGCAATGAAAGCAAGATCGAAATGAAAATGCAAGACGCGGAAGGTCGTGACGAGACTTGGAGTTGACGGTCTAAACAGTTATGTGAAATTTTTTTATCATGTGAAGCTTATTGATAATGGTCATCTCGATCGATTGAGAAGCTTCCGGCTTGTAGGTGATGGTCGAGGCGGGAGCTATTCTCTCGATCGATAAGAGCGGACCTACGCGCGCCGGGTACACTCGCTATCCGCATGAATCACGCGGGAATCGAATAATCCACGACTATAATTGACTCGAATCGCACGGCTCTGTTGTAGGTTGCAATATTACGGGTGAGTGTATCTTGAAATCTCGTTACTATCACGTGTGACCTTATTACGGTAAACGTTGTAAAATTTATGACTTCCTAATCTAATTTCGACATTTTTTTTTATTGATCATTGATGAATTGACAGATTCACCATTTTTATAAAATCCTTAAAATGAGGTGAACTCTTAAAAATTGGGAAATGAAAGAAAATTAGTTCGCATTTTTCAAATCTCTCAATTATTGAAAGTCTCGATGGAAAGTTTCAGTCGTTGCTGTCCTAATTGAATTGAGAAAACGAAAACACACATAAAACTAATTCGACAAATTTGTTGAAACTTCATCAGAGAATGAAAATATTTCGCGATATTCGAGATATAGGAGTGACATTCGATCTTGGCTCGAGTTTCAATTCGTGTCTTGTTTTTTTCTTCTTCCGCTTTCCTTCCGAAAAGACAGTTTTTATGAAATTTGATTGTGATAATAAAAAATGGCTAACTGGAAGGTCAAAATGGTTTGAGAACAAACAGACGATAGCTGAAACGTAGCCCACGAACAATGCCGTTTGCGCGGTTAGACCAAGGATTTCGAGGTTATACTTTTTGTTTCTGGAAAATATACCGGACGAGTCCAAGGGTCGCGAACGTTACCGCTGTGTGGCATTTGACCCGGAACCTCCACGTTGCAAGTTCGTCGGGTTCTCGGGCAAAGGCTAGAGAGAGATGGCGATGGGGCGAGGGGCGGGGTTCCTGGCGGAAGCTCCGGTTTATCGTGGGGGACGAGGTGACCCGGTTTAAAGTTATACTCCTCAGAGAACGATAGTAGGGTGGAATAGCGATGGTAGTAGTAGTCTCTTAGTGACGGCAGCTCGCAGCTGGGCTGGTTATTTCTCTGTAGACTCTCTCGGCGTCGACGTCGGCCCTCTCCCCCCCGCATCCTCTTTTACTCCCTTTTACGCGAACCCCGCACCATTCTCCCGGGAGGCTGGAGTAACTAGGTCAGAGCCAGCAGATATCGACGTCCACCCATACACACACACACACACACAAACACCCCCACACTCACCCCCATCGTACCACCGATCAACGTAGCGAGTCTCTATACAATTCTCTCTCTCTTTGATTGCACGTAGCAGCCCCCCGTTCGCTCTCGCTGCGAGGGATGCACGTCTTTCCAAAGCATAAGCGAGGCTTCAACTCTGCACGACGACGGATAACTCCGGACGAGCTTTCGTCGTCTATAAGTCTGCTGTATGTAGCAGGATGTGAGTGTGCAGCGGGAATAGGTGAGCCAAGTGCGAACTATGGACTGTTAACCCAAATTGGGGAGCGAATAACTCTTTCCTGTCCCCCCTCCCTCTCAATTCATCTCGACTCGCCGAATCCACACCTCCTTCTCATAAGATTCGTCGAACACTGCAAGAAAAGAAATGTTCGATTTCCAGACGCTTTACACAACTTTGTTTCCCCCCGCTCATATCGCTTTTTTTTCCGTCGTCGAGTATGAAAATTGATTTTAGAAATTTAATCGAGATTCTGTATCCGGTCGAACATACGTACAGAGAATCGTAAATATGAGAGAACAATTAGAACTTGCATCAGAACCAATCCGAAATTCAATCGAGTGTTGACAATAATACATTTGTAAACTATACGTACCGCACGTCAGTGAGGTTACGACAATACGCCTTAGTGAGAATCTCACGTTTCCTAGAATAGATGTTTTACGACTGCTTCGCGTGGCCGTAAGTCGTGCACCTACTCTCAGTGTCGTAACTATATACGTGAGTGTATAAAGCACTGCGGAGTGCCGACCTATGGATCGTTGCATTTCGACGGCCTCGTAACCGACGTGTGCCATACACATCGCGTACTTGTAACTATAGCAAAGCCGATGAACAATATAGATAGCAAAGCCGGGTTATCGGCAGTCCGATAGAAGTTTAGACACGCGGTCGCCTGCTAACCTTAGCTTGCGGTTAGCCTTACGGGCGTCCAGTGCCTCTTTGCGCTTATGCACATTTATTATATGCGCATGAAATCCGTTTGCATGTATACAGGGTGTCGTCGCACGATGAATTTCGTATCAACTACCCTTGCTGCAACATACGCGTATGCGAGCTTGCGAGTACGTGACTGCGTAAGAGCGTGTGCGCGCGTGTTCGCCACCGCAGGACAACTATGTAGGTACCTACGTGGGCCGTATCGTCTTGTCCATATCGTTGGATGAAGTATTATGGGGATTCGTTTTGAAGCAACTTTTTTTATTTCTTGTTACCAAATCTTTATTTCGTTCTACATGTCAAAAAATGAATTGTGTGTAAACTTCAGCTCTTTAACATTTTTTTTAGAGGTCACCCCCAGCCTCGGAAGTTTTCCACATTTGAAATACATGTAAGAGTCTCCTTTTTCTGTAAAATAATTATCACTCAGCCGTTTTTGGAGCCTCGACCTTGAATCATGACCCATTCTACAAAGTATTGTCTTGTCTCAAAGTCGTTCGAGAGGAATTGCTGTAACTTCAGCTTGTTTTTGTGTATTTGGCAGAGAAATAACCTCCGGACCTCACTTCTCCTAAAAAATCGGCTTATTTTGACAATAAAACTGAAACTGAAGCTGACCTTACAGAAAAAGTTTGAAAGGCAATTTTTAGGAAATTCAATTCTCTACAAAACATCTTACTTGTAAATTTTCTGAACATCGATTAATTATTGACGTTTTGCGGGAAAACCATAATTTCTTGTTAAGTTCCTGACGAAGTAAAAGACAGAGTTAAGGCCCTGTTTGTGGAGAATTTTATTTCCGATGGAAACATTATCAACATTTTTACCACAAAATTGATATCTTTTGAGTAATTCACGATTCTTCAAATTATTCTGTAGGAACTTATGTTATTCACGATTAAGGTATTCACGATTCTTCAAATTATTCTGTATGAACTTATGTTAATTAAAAATAATAGATTACTCGGAAATATAGAATTCTAATTCATCGATTTTTAGATAACTCTGAAAAACCGTTTTTGTAGAGAATTTGATTGCCCATAAATAAGATTCCTTACCAATTTTCTATAAAACTGATAATTTTTTAGTCATCGACGATTTTTTGATTACCCTGTCAGGAATTCAATTAAAAATAATGGTTTTCCCAGATAATTTCAATAATTAATTCATTTAACAAAAATTTCCAAGTAAGATTTATGTCGAGAATAAAATTTTCTAAAGATTGATTCCTAAACTTTTTCTGTAAGATCAGCAGTTTCAGTTTTATTGTCAAAATAAGCTAATTTTTTAGGAAAAATGAATTTGCGAGGTAATTTTTGTGCAAAATACACAAAAACGAGCCCGAGTTACAGCAATTTCTCTCGAAAGACTTGTAAACAAGACGATACTCTGTAAAATGGTTCATGGTCCAAGGTTGCGGCTCCAAAAATGGCTAAGCTAAGGCCAACTTTTACTACGCGCTGATTCAAGGTGAAATTTTCCGTTCGATATACATGCAATTTCTCTATTTATCTATTCCATACTCTGTTACATTCATTGTAGCTGTTTGAGAAGGTTATGTAAGGTATTTTACGTCAATTCAATGGGGGATAGGGATTCGAGACCTTCGGATATTCGACTTATTTCAAAATTATTTGGATAAATTGGATGATAATCGTCAGAGGAACGGTGTGACCGTCGCATGACAGAATCCATATATTATGTATATTTTTTTCGTGAAAGTACTCTCGAGACGCGACTGCAGCATCATTTACTACTAACATCTCTATTTGATTCTACCTCGGATGTCATTTTTATGGATTCAGATCGCTGTTCATAAACGTTCAATTGCAGTTAAGAGCGTTATTTTTTCATGTTTCGATTGGGACCCAAATCAATGTGGGTGTTGTTATACAATTTCTTACGATTAAAAAATCGTATTTTTCCCGAAAACAATCTCAGAGCTGTCGCACACTTTTTAGTAGTCATAGCGTCAGTTAGCCTGTCAGATCAGACGCGATTATTCGCTGTCATCGTCGTCTCCATATTCTTCCATGTTTTCCGAATATAGTAATAACAGTCACTGATGACCAGCTAGCCCGCTAGACAAGATCAGCTGAGAGCGGTACAGATAGAGTACGAGTACCGAAATACAGACGTATGGTGGTGACAGTTCGTGGTGCTGTTAAAGAATTAACCGAAAACCATGTATGACATATGATAAAATAATAACAAACCATTTAAATAGTATCGTTTGGGTAGTAAATTGAAATGAAAAATGTTTAATATATTTTTTTTTGTTAAAACGATTCTTTATTCGTTTCAATAAAATTTGAATATTTCTACGGACATTTGTAAGGTGAGTCAGACTGGAATTTTGTAATACCGTTGGAGGTTACGTTAACCTGGTTCACAATCGCATTCAGGCTACTATCACTAACTACTCAAAATAACATGGTAAGTATTACATTCTATAGCTAGTAAGAATATTTCATAGTGTTGTATACATTTTTATCTCCCGCGAGATCTTTTTGTCGCCACGAGTCGATCATATTGATCGGCGGACAAGAAAAATCAATGAGCCGACGCACGCGTGCGAAAGATATGACGAGTGCGCAGGTTCGATGATCTATGATATACGATCTATGGTGCACGAGCGCCGTCTTTGACGTAAATTCGGTCTCTTCCTCTCTGGGACGCCGAGCGAACCACACCCCGTAAACACGCGACATTTTGAGGAATTCTGCATCGTCGTGAGTCCACCTACTGACCACCATAAGACGATTGCCCTGAGGGACGAGGAGGCTGGGCGAAAACTCGAAGATATCCGACCCCAGAGAGGAACGAGCCATTGTAGACCAAAGCGCTCCGGAATATTAGATAAGTAACGAGCTTTGTTTCACGTCACCATAATTATCGAAAGGACCGAGTCCCCGTCATAACGAATTATACGCACATGTATGTTGGAATGGACGAATGAATTAGTGAATGCGTGATTAACGAAGAAAAAAATGTTATTTTGACCTTACTAAATCTCTATGTGTATATTTTATCATTTGTAAAATTGTATGAATGTGTGCTCCTTTTATTTTCTTTGTGTAATTGTGGATTTAATTCAATTAACCATATGATTTTGAAGATATATTTACCCTAATGTTTTACAAGCTACACGAGGTAAATTACATTTTCTCATTATCATGCACCTGTTTATGATCCTCTAGAGCTTGGAGCAACATAAGCAGCAGCATCAAGATCAGAAAGTGGCCTTCGTTATGGCGAAATTCTTCGAAGCATAACGTGCAACTTTTGAAAATATAATGGTATTTACAATGGGTTGCTCTGAAAAAAATAGACTTGGTTCTTCATATAAAGGCCAACACATCGTCCCAAAACACTCGCCCATGAAGCTTTCGACCCAAATGTTTATGCCGCATGATGGGCTATATCCAGAGGAGATAATTATAACTCAAGGTAATGAAAAAGTGTTGATGTTTCATTGCAATGAACTATACATTTTTTTTTATTAAGAAAAACCTACGGAGTGGATGACTACCATAAAAAACGAACGACTCCCTAATTTTTTTCCACTGTTTTTTATTTTTTTAAATAAATTATCATTTTGAAAGAGGTAAAACCTTATATATAATATATAAAACGTTATTTTATAAATAGGGCCGACGCCGGAAATTTGCAATATCCATTAATAAAGATAAAACAATTTCTAATGATTTTTCTTCCCGACGTCGGAAACAGATGCAAAATTCAATACAATTAATTAAATTAATTAGCACAGAAATTAACTATTACTGCAATTTATCCGCTTCAAACCGAAAAATTGCAGTAATACTAAACTTACTGTTTATATAATAATAAAATGTATAATAATGACAATCATTCAAGCATTCAAATATACCAACCTCCTTGTGAATACGGTTCAGCCTTCCGTCGTCCCTGCCGATTTGTTACCGGGCCAGGGCGATCGGCCGGTATTCCTGTCTCATCGTGAGCGTCGTGATCCTCGTGATCAGGCTCGAAGAATTCTAAAATGAACAAATGAAGATTACATTTTAAGACGATAAAAACAGATAACCATAAAAATCAGCGCAGTTCCAAAATAATGTCTCATGTACGTACCCGGATCGATTGAAGAGCAGCCGAATAACATACTGCTACTAACGATACCATAGACAAAAAACCAATGTAACTTTACAGGTGATAATTTAGTCAAGCCTGTCATTATGGAACCCTTCCAAAGGACAGTGTGATCAATGCGGCATGGAAAATAGAGTTACTAAAAATAGTGTATAAAAAGTTAATACAATTTTCATCGCACAACTAACATTAGCCAGCATAAAGTCCGATACTCGACAAGTATCGAAAATGCATTGCGGCATCAAAGCTGTTCCGACTGCAACCATTATTGTTGGTGGTCAAAAGTACAAAGTTACGAGTGCCCTATTTCATCACGGTCCCGATGTTTACAAAGGCCACTATACAAGTATGTTAAGGTCTGGTAAATCTGCTTGGATTATTGCAGATGATATGGAAGTTGAGAAGAAAAGCTGGCCAACACCCAGGAAGCCACCAGGATAGCATCATAAATAATTCTATGAAAGCTGCAGTTGCCCGAGTTTGCCGAAAATAAATAATAATGTCCAGTCTCAATAATTTTACCCGCTCCAACCCGACCTTACATTACGAAGCTTATATATTATTAACGTTGCAAAAGTTAAATCCCCACGAAAACACTACGTGTAAGAAGATCGAGACAAGTACATTTACCTAGGGCCGGCGGAAGAACTTGAGCCCGGGTGTGGAGTAAAAGGGTGGGGGCAAAGGGGAGATGGGTAAAGGAGGGGAGGGGGTAAAGGAGGGGAGATGAAAAATTAAAATAAAATGACTACGATTTTACGATACGATTTTTTTATTTCACAACCGCGAAAGTTGCCGTTCGTTTCGAATTTTTTGTAATAAATTCGTTCAATAGTACATCTATATCCAAATGATCGACCATGTCCGCATACACATACAACAAAGCTATATGGTTAAGTCTTTTCTGAAGCATCGTGGAACGCAAATAAGTTTTAAGCCGTAAAGTCGAGAACGATCGTTCGTTGGAACATGACGATCCCGGAATCGTCAATAGCAAACGAATGAAACGTGCGTATTCAGGCGATAGTTCAACGCTTCATTCTTTTGCTTTAAAAAACTCGATAATTCCTTCCAAATTCGTCGCTTCCGTTTTATTGCGTTTTATCAAAATCGTTTTTATAAAAATCTAACATGTTGTGTTCATCGGTAGAACTACCAATTGCGAATAATTCTAAAGATTTAAAAAATCGATTACCTTCGGTGTTAAATCGTGTTTTTAAAGACGCCGTAACTTGATCGTAAATCGTAAAATACTTCTTTCGGTGCCAATCGTCGGGACTTTGAAAAACGTAATTTTCGGACTGGCCTTGATCGAGGCGCCTAGGAATTTTTCGTGCACGAGGCAGCTTTGGACCACCTATCAAAATCTCTCACGTTATCAATTGCTTTCCGACACTTTTCCCAAATGACGTCGAATTTCGAATCACGAGAAGAATCAAAATGGAATGATATGGCTGCAACTTTCTCCAAGGAATTACAGACGCTCAAATGCTAATTTCGCAAATCCGTGTTAAGGATTACGATGCGATCGAAAATTTCGATCATCGTCGTCAACGAAAAGAAAAAATCAAAAGATAGTAGTTGCGAAAAAATACTGGAAGCTCTTCGTGAAACAGAGACGTCAACGTCAGTGCGAGTTGAAAATTTCAATTCTATTCATTATTCTCTAAGAAAATAATGAATAGACACATCTGGCCGGCATGAACGAGGACAAATGCTGCTTCTCCTTCTCTGTGTTAGTGCCTTTGAACATCACCAACATGAATAATAGCGCACTATACCCGAGTATACACTAGGGCGGCTTGAAAAAAAAACTTTCTTTTTTCTTTGAATCAAAATACATTCACGCCAAAGTATCTTCCATCAAGAGAATCGTGTCCAAAAATGAGCCCGATTGGACCATTTTTAGGGGTCGCGCAAGATTTTTCTAGTTTTCCCATTTGATTAACATGGGAAGGGCGTAAAGTTTCCATTCAAAAAATCGTAGCTCCGCCAATTTTATAGTCACATTGATCCCGTTCGTCCCATTTGAAAGCTCTTGAAAAACCGCTCAAAATGGCGTGCGGACCTTTGGGATCCCATTTCAACTTTCATCAATAATTTTGTGGTTTCGTAAGAAATTATCGACGGAAGTTGCAATCGGATTTCAAAGTTCCGCACGCCATTTTAAGCGGTTTTTCAAGAGCTTTCAAATGGGACTAACGGGATCAATGTACCTATCAAATTGGCGGAGCTACGATTTTTTTAATGGACACTTTTCGTTCTTCCCATGTTAATCAAATGGGAAAACTAGAAAAATCTTGCGCGACCCCTAAAAATGGTCCGATCGGGCTCATTTTTTGACACGATTCTCTTGATGGAAGATACTTTGGCGTGAATGTATTTTGATTGAAAGAAAAAAAAAAGTTTTTTTTTCAAGCCGCCCTAGTATACACACATCGACGTATAGATGTGGACTGCTAATGTCGCGAGAAAAAGTAAAAACGCAATAGAAAGAGAGGAGACTAGGGTGGGTCTAAACCTCACTTTCTCTAAGTTAAAGCTGATTGGCTGCAATCATTCACGATGGATGGGATGGAGAGAGATAGGCTTAGTCCCACCATGACACCCACAGTGAGTTGGACCAAAACGAAATTTTTTCGTAAAATTCAAAACCCTATAAAATCTGAACTCACCGATGGATTTGGCCCAAATTCAATACCAAACATCCTTGTACATCATTGTCTTCGTAAAGAACTATTTAGACCGATAACTCAAAAATTGCGGACGCTAGAGACCACAGACATTTTTTGAAAATTTCAAAACGCTACCAAATCCGAGCGGCTTCGCTAATTATCGCGAGAATTGCAGATGATATAGACATAATAAGGCTGCATATGGGTGCAAAGTTTGAGCGCTGTAGCTAAAACCGTTATTGAGTTATAGACGTTCGAAATTTCGGAGGCCGTTACGTACACACACACGCACGTACATCCAGACATTTTGCCCAAACGTCATTTCTGGATGTTTGAGGGCATTTTAAACGTGTTGACATCAAAATCTAGAAAGAAAAATTTTTGACCGTCACAAAGTTTCCTTTATGAGGAAGCAACATTTTTTTTAAATAACCTAAATTTCAAGAAAAAAACCAACGCTCGAGAATTTTGCGTGTGGAATTCCATACCCGGGTATTTTTTGGGTGTGGAGTTGTCTATACTCCTCATGGGTCTTCCGCCAGCCCTGCATTTACCCGAGCGCGCCCCAACACGTGCAAAAAGGTGTGCGATCAACTGGAAACCTTGAGTGCATATATTTACAACAAGCACACATCCTTTTAGTCTTCATAATTTTTGTGACGCCCTACGCTGCAGCTTTTTCACTGAAACTTGCGTCGCTGGCCGATACCCGTTTCCAAGCTTTTTCAGCTAAAACCTTGTCAGCCGCGTGTCGAGCTGCTATGTTTTCGCAATTTTTCGAGTAAGCGATATCGTGTTACTTGCAAGCGTTGTCCAGTGGATTGATACCCAAATCACCTCGAGCTAGACGTTCCGCTAGCTTTGTACCGGGTCCACAGTACTGATAGACCGGCAGATGCAATTCAATGGGAAGTTTATTTATCAATCTGTTTACCAAACCCTTGCCACGCTTTTTTCTCTCTTTCGTGCAACCGTTTACGATCATAATCACGCGAAGGTTGATTGACTACTGATCATTTTCATCTCATAAGCCCCTTATTATACAATTTTACGTCGTCGTGAACACCATGAGGTTCGAGAAACAATCGGTACATTTGCCCATCATAAATTTTGATCGGTTCATGGGGCAACAAGATGAGCGAAAAAAACATGGTAATTTATTACCGAATAGCGTTCGTGCAGTGTTTTGTGGTCCATCGAGATGTGGAAAAACGAACGCCGTACTAACCCTCATAACTCATCCGAATGGATTGTGTTTTGAAAACATTTACATTTATTCGAAATCGTTGAAACAACCGAAATATAGGTTACTGGAAAAATTACTGCAACCCATCGATGGTGTTGAATTTTTTCCCTCTAATTAACACGTCGTGTCACCTAACGATGCGAAACCGAACTCCATTTTTGTTTTCGATGATGTAGCATGTTAGAAGCAGGATAATATTCGAGCTTATTTTTTTATGGGTAGACACGAAAATGTCGACTGTTTTTATCTTTGTCAAACGTACGCTCGTATCCCTAAACATCTCGTGCGTGATAATGCAAATTTATTGATATTATTCAAACAGGATGAATCTCAAGCACGTATATAATGATCACGTGAATACCGATATGTCCTATGGTGATTTGAAGACTTTATGACATGCTGTGCGTAAAAGTGCGGTTTTACGCTCACTTCGCTCGCGTCAAACCGCATTTTCGCGCCTCGTGACATAAAAATTCGTATGACAATCGTACGAAAAACGTTTTCTGGACTCGTGTGATTGCAACACTCGCCTTCGGCTCGTTCTGCAAACTCACACTCGTCAAAAAAAAATGTTTCGTATTAGTGTCATAATGTACTATTATGCTCATCTTGCTGGACCGATAAGTATGGGTTTCTCATGATCGACAAGGAAAGTGATCTTGATAAGGGTAGATATCGGAAAGGATTCGACTGTTTCGCCCGTATCGAATAAGTATACGGCAACGAGAAGATTCCGAAGCAGTAGCACCTCCGACTTCGTTCGTGCAACATGAAGAGCGAAAATATCCATTGAGAAAGCGACGTTTTACGTCAAATTGTGAAAGCCAGCGATGCAATTCGTAAAAAGCATCGAGCATTGAAGATCGGGTGAGAGGCTAATGAACATGCAATGCACGAAGCATTTAAACCAATTGTTGATCCATTGGAAAATTGGTTTATGTGTCATATGCGGCTAATGATCGCAATAAAACCCGAGTGAAAAACGAAGAGTCAGTCAAGAATGAAAAAGAGGGTGATATTAAAAATAAGTTAGTGGATCGAATGAAACATGAAAATCTGGATGAGGGGAGTTATAGCGAACAGGGAAATTCGTCTCGGAATGAATCCTTCAAATCAGTATATGGTGGGGAGTTCTTCACCGACGATGAGGATGAAATTAATGATCTTGATCATGAAAAGATTGCTGCGCCAACCGTTGAAGCGAATGAAATGCTTAATAGATATCTCGCGTTATTACGATCGGGACAAAAGACTCTCCTAGATTGTTCGTATGTTGTGCGAAACCTAACCGGAGATAAGTTAATGATTGGTAATGCACCCATAGATTTTCAAAAGGATTCCTTTTTTTCATGTCGGTGATACAAAGTATGACAAAACTGTTGGACTTATCGAAGTCTTGTTTCAAAAAGAGACCAATCATTTGCTCATCAACTCGCAAGATTTAGAAAATTATAAAGCTATTATTATCAGAACGAATGCTCATAAAAAGTATTACTGACCTGATACGGCGATTCGAGGAAGTAAAAATTCGAAATTTGAACAATATATCGCAAAAATAATTGATGATCAACCACGCGTCGGTGAGGATATGCCCCAATACAGAGTAGCGAAACAAGATGCAAATTTTGATTATGTTTATTGGGATGATCCGAATGAGTTGGTAAACCGTCTTCGTCTACTCCTGGCATCTCAAGCAGCAGGCAATTCATCTCACTCGAATGAAATCATGTCGATTATCGAGGAATTACGAGAAGCTGGAATCATTTATCAAACCATGGTGCATTTACAAGATGATCATTTGTAGGATGAGCGTCGATGTGTTCGGACGCCAGTTGGATAAAAGTGCGATTGTAAAAAACCGCGGATTTCCCGGTAATCCGAGCATCGGATTCAAATTAACGGAGGATGATCAGTACGACATGTAAAACAGAAAACTATGTAATGTGACTGATCCTGAACAACCGAGTGATGCAGCCACGCTGCATATATTACAAAATAATACACACAATTGTTGGCTCATGGTTTCGAGACAATAGTACATAATATTATAAAAACTGTGAAGGTTGATCTTGCAACCATGAAAGATTTAGCCGTTCGTTATTCTAACGCCATTTACAACGTTACTCGATTACTCGATTACTCGCTATCAAAAATGAGCGAGCACAAAGAAGCACTGGTGGACGAGCTGCATAAGCCCGCTCACCGGAACTATCTTCGACGTCGCGTTGGCATTCGGGGATTCGATGAGACTTGGCAAGCTGATCTCGTTGATATGTCAGCTTACGCCCGTCAAAACAACAAATACAAGTATCTTTTGACAATTATCGATATATTCTCAAAATTTGCATTGGTCGTGCCAATAAAGAGTAAGACCGGAGGTTATACCACCGCTGCAATTAAGTATATACTTACTCAAGGCCGTGTAACATCGAAATTACACGTTGATAATGGCAAGGAATTTTACAATAAAAGTTTTCAGTCTCTCATGAAGAAATACACTATTCATATGTCGTTAACGTTCAGCAATTTAAAAGCATCAATTTGCGAACGATTCAATCGAACATTAAAAGACAAAATGCGGAAACAGTTTAGCTTACGCGGAGCTTATAAGTGGACTAATATTTTGGATGATTTAGTGCTATCTTATAACAACACGATCCATCGCACAATTAACATGAAACCAAAAGATGTTTCAATCGAAAATGCTAAAAGTTTACTGCATCGAGTATACAAAAAACCTGAAATTATTCGTACAACGAAGAGGAGGTTGAATGCCGGTGATAAAGTTCGAATTAGCAAGTATAAGAGTCAATTTGCCAAAGGGTATACCCCTAATTGGACAACTGAAATATTTATAACTTTTTAGTTTTCTCGATTAATATCGAGTTATTAATTCAGGACTCCAGCTAAATTTCCTTGGATTGTCTTGGAAGTCGGGCGAGCTACCCTATGGAACAACTAGTAAGATGATCAAAGCCATGTTGCAACCTGCTCGAACCATTTACGTGAAAGGCTTGGAGAAAAAAAGATGGTTGACCAGCATCATGGATGAATCATCAGCATCCTCCATCGTTGACTTGGAAACGCTCGAGTGCCATTCATTGCGGAAACTGCCAATAATTTTATCTCTCACCCGATGTCCTCTTCGTTCAAATATCCCTAAATTTAATTGTGCTACTCAAAATGTAAAATCGCTGAAGATTTGGCTTAACGAGTATCATGCTCTATGTGATACAATGTTTCTTTCAAATAAATAATATAATTTACATATATTTATTGTTTATAAATTATTCTTATGTATTCAACTATTGTGTGAACTCCTGAATTTCCCACGATTTATGAATGCACTGCATTGTTTCATTCACAATGAAATTCTCGGGACTTGGATCGTGACGATTTTTCTTTTTTCTTAATGTAAATATTGGAGAGAAACTGTGCACGTTCAAATCTGTATAAATTATTTCAACAGCGAGACTGTGCATGCTCAAACCTGTGAGTATTGGGAGTTTTGGGGAAAAATAAAATATTAAAATCATCTTATTTGAAATAATGGTTTATTATTATTATTCAATCAATCAATACATTTCGCTTTGTTTTCAAAGTATACATTTGCGACAGTTCTTTATCAAAGGTGAAGGCCCATCGAAATTATCGGCATCAACATGAATCATTTTCCCATAATGTTTTCGACAACGACGATATTTCATAATATCCTCGTCTATTTGCATGATGTTGGGTAGATGGTCCCAGGCATCTTCGATATCGTTGTATGCATACATGAGAATGAAATCTTTAGTCAAGCTAGCGATATCTTCTGTTCTCATGTTGCAAATGTTTCCCACAGCTCGAAGAATTTTCATTGATCTTTCGAAAGACGGCAGTGCGAAGAAATAATTTTCAAAGTACCATATCTTCATACGTAGCACATTTTCGAAAGCACAATTGTAATTTAATACTTCATCGTGATGTTCAGGATTCGAGCATTTCGACACTGATGTTTTGAGCAATGCCTGGCAACCGAAATCTTCCAAGTCAATAACTGGTTTCGAATTTCCAATAATCGCTCCAATCAATTGTTTCTTCTTCACTCCTTTGACGTAAAGTACACGAGCGTCTTCCACAATGTTATCGAATAATCGTGTAGGTTCACCGTATAGCACATTGCCAACGTTCCATGGAATACCCTCATAATGACGCACGGTTCAAAAGTTGTCGTTTTTATATTTGGCTGATAAACTATCCCAATCGTATGATGGTTTGACTAGTTCACACCCAAACTCTGTGCACTCCCATGAACCATCAGAATATATTTTTATCAGCGCCACCTCCTTCACCACGAACTCACTGTTGGGTGCTTTAAACCCTTGCACGTCCAAAATAATTTCAATATTGTACATTTTCTTTGATTGTCGCTACTCGTGATAGTTCACAATGAACTGATTCATTATAATTTGAAAATCCTTCGCTGCACGTGCAAACTCTTTTAAAGGGATGCCGCATTTTTCTGAGAATTTTTTCGTTCAAACGTTCAACGTTTATCGTTCGTCATTCAACGTTCGAACATTCGTTGTTAAGGTGAGGGACTACATCGGCGAGTGCGAGAGAGACAGCTGCAATCACGGCAGCACGTTGTTTGTCGCCACAATTGTTCTGTCGAATAAAACACGGTTCTTACATCATGCGGCTGAGAATTGTGCATGATGTAAAGACCGTCTTTTATTCGACAAAACAATTGGGGCCCCAAACAATTGATTACAGTTTTCTGTTACCGACCGAGCAGTATCCCATTACTTTAAACGTTCATCGTTCGTCGTTCGACGTTCGAACGTTCGTCGTTCGTCGTTCGTCGTTCAACGGGAGGGGGGTCTGCAGGAGGGCGCCGGATGGCGCGCTGTCGGATTGCTCCGTAATACCAGGTTCAAGAGAGCGTCGGTAGATGGCAGGCTGCCGGTGATCGGCGGTTACCCGCTGTCGGTAAGAGAGGGACTCTGCTAAATACCCGCATGGCCGAGCTCCGTAATACCAGGTTCAAGAGGGTGGGGCTGTCGGATTGCTAGAGGGGCAGGTTCAAGAGGGCACCGGTAGATGGCGGGGCTGTCAGAGATGAGCCAGGTGGTTATCCACTGTCGGGCAGGTTCAAGAAGACGCCGCAAGATGGTGGGGCTGTCGGGGTTCAGCCGGGGGGTTACCCACTGTCGGTAAAAGATGTTTTGAGCCTCAGCTAAATATCCGGCTGTCGGGCAGGAGGGCTCCGCAAGATGGCGGGCTGTCGAGGATCAGCTGGGGGGTTACCGACTGTCGGTAAAGGATGTTTTGAGTCTCAGCTCAATATCCGGCTGTCGGGCAGGAGGGTGCCACATGGCAGACTGTCAGGGCAGGAGAGCACCGCAAGATGGCAGGCTGTCGGTAAAGTGGAACGCTCATCGGTCATCGTTCGACGTTCAACTTTCGATCATGATTTTTTGGAGAATTTTCAAGATGGGGGGGGGGACTGGCTGTCGGTAAAAAATGGCTCTGTAATACCAGTCGGGAACCCACCCATCGGCTGTCGGTAAAAGAGGGATCAGTCTGGCGGTTACCCACTGCCGGTTCGAGCCTCAGCTTAACTCTGTCGGTAAAGCAGATCCCTTGTCGGTAAGTGGCTCGAAATTCCCGGTAATTAGCTCGAAACCCACCTTGTAGGACTACTAACGCCCACTCCCCATTCCACCCCCTTAGGTGTTGATTTTCGAAAGTTTCTTTTTTAATAAGCACCTGCTGTGTGACTGGGGCCTCCATGCAAAATTTCAACTCTCCATATATTGCCGTTCCAGTGATACAGTAACATTGGTTACGAACACCCGCACTCCATTTCACCCCCTTAGTGGTTGATTTTCGAAAAATTCTTTTTAAATAAGCATGTACCGTGTGACCCGAACCTCCATGCAAAATTTTAACTTTCCATCTATTGCCGTTCCAGAGATACAGTAACAATGATTACAAACGCCCACACCCTATTCCACCAGCTTAGGGGTTCATTTTCGAAATAATTTTTCTGTAGGTACCTTCACGGGCATGCACATAACAACTCACCAAAGTTTCTTTGCAATCGGATTGATGGTATAGGAGCGCATCGAGGACATACATAGAAGCCTCCAGGTTCAAAGCATGTTCCGTAATTTTTTTAACTACATCGGACGGATAGTTTGCTCACAATCGTTTTTTAAAAAGTAACTGGGTAGAATTGACCCAGTGGGACTGTCGTGTTATTATTTGAAAGCGTGACTGGGGAGGGTTAAAATATTTTTTCAAAGCAATATGCTTTGTAAATATATGCACTCAATGTTTTCGGTTGATCTCACACCTTTTGGACGTGTTGGTGCGAGCTCGGGTAAATGTACTTTTCTCGATTTTCTTCAACGTGGTGTTTTTGTGGGGATTGGACTTTACAGGAATAATTAATCGCTCCACCAATATAATTACTGAAAAATAGACCAATTAACAATTATCAATCAGTCGATTATTATTATTATCAGTTATCAATTATTATTATTATTATTATCTTAAACCGTAATCTTAACCTCGAATCCGCGCGTTGTGAGAGTTGGACTACAAAGGTCAAATTAGGCTTAACATTTTTTTTTCTAATTCGGAACCGATTGAGACCCGGCCGTGATCAAAATTCGAAAATAACTCAAATAAGAACAACCTTAGTATATACGTATGTCATATTGTTAGGTGCATACAGCGTCGTGTGGGACGCCTATTAGACCGCCTTGTTCGCTCGCAACGGTGCAGAAGACGTGAGGGCAGAGAGAACGGCGGGACGTAGCCGTGGCTTGTGTAGCAGCCGCGCAGAACGTACGGGCAAAGTGGGCAAGCAGGCTAGAAGAAAAGGTTGAGGTCTGAGTTCGAGGCCGGCTCCCTCACTTTTCCACACTCGTCCCACGGCCTATACCTCTTATCCTACGTTCCGCGGTGGCATAGAGGCATTAAACGTACGTTATTATTACACGATGATACGGAGGATCGACGAGGACGATAATAGGGGGACCGACTGAATACAACTCGGCAGCGTGCATATACTGATGTTGCACTTTCGAGCTACGTCGAGAACAAGAACTTGCGCAAGCGACAACTAAAGCGAGGGTACTAAGGCGTTTGTAAAATTAATTCATGGTTCAGGAAAATTGTTCAATAAAAAGTGAGCTATTTGAATTGGAAATTATTTGTTGTAGAATTTGATGAATATATTACACTGAAATTATGTCGATTCGGTAAATAGAAAAAAAACGACAAGAAACGAAAACATGTTGTGAAATTTACCGAAAATATAAAATTGGAAAAAGCTTTGGAGAAGGTTGGAGGGGGTTTCGAACGAATGAACGACTTCTCGTTGAGAAACGCGGTCGTTACAGAAGTACTTTTGAATGAGTGAACTAGCTTGGGATACTGAAGACGGTCTGTGTCAGTACTATACCATATCTACGATAGCCGAGTGCACCGGTTGTACCGAACTCGAGCGCAGGATGAATGAGTTGTGCACGAGGGTTCATCGAAGTGCGCATTCTCGAGTAATCGTGCGACCGCGAATAGGCGCTACTTCCCTCACGACTTCGAAAGAGTTATATAATTTTACATAATTTTTTTTTCCCGGAAAAAGACAAAGTCTCGGCTACTCGTTCCTCTCATCGCGGTTATTTCGACATGAGCTTAGGCTAGCAAAGCAATGGATGGGGATAGTACGATATCCGTGGCGCCGCGATTTGATGCACTTTTCGTATAGAACATCCCAAAATAAAAGAAAAACGAGGATAAAATTTCTTGATATCTCGCTTAGATTTCGAATTATCGAATTTTTTTGGTTTTATTTTTGCGATTTCCGCTATGCGACCGTCCGGATCGGTTTCGCAGTTCATACTGCTCATTTGTCTGAAAACGTATAGATAGATATAATGGCGTAGCTCGTTGTACTTCGTGAAGATCGTTACGTGGTCGATAGAGCTACGCCACTATATCTGAATATACGAATGATTTTTTCGTTCAATCGATTCGAACAGAGCTGTGCGATCGCTGAAGGTTATTTGGGTACTCGGGGATTATGGGTTATTAGTTATTTTTTTCCTTTATTGCGGGTAATTTTTTTAGGTCATTTATTTAGTTAGGTTATTTGGGTACTCGCGATTAATTGGGTACTCGGGGATTTAGGGTTATTAGTTATTTATTTCCTCCATTTTATTCTTGTTTTCCTCTACATTCCGGGGTGTTCTATATAAAACGTGCATCAAAGAAACCGTACAAAAAAAATTCGGACAAAAATAAAACACAAAAAATTCGATAACTCGAAATCGAAGCGAGATAGCAAAAAATTTTATTCTTGTTTTTCTTCTTATTTCAGGATGTTCTATACGAAAAGTAAATCAAATCGTGGCGCCACGGATATCGTACCTAATGCCCAATGGATATGTATTTTGGGCACAGGTTAGAATTTAGCCTCGTCCGTCCGGTGTACACAGTCGGAGTGACCATGATCGTGACTTCTTCCAAACTCAACGGACACACCCGAGTCCAACGAGACAGGCAGAGACGACGAAAATCAATATATCGAAGGAGTTTAAGCTGACGGGTTACACGGTACAAACGTAAACGAGTGCGAGTGATTGAGAAATGGTAGCGATCACGGTGGAGCGAGACAAAACAGTTGTGAATGTAGCACATGACGTTTGAAGTCGAGCAAAGTTAGTTCATGGATCGGTTGACAAAACGAATGAGATGCAGTCAAATGCCAAACGTTACACATTGGTGCCGGTGATTCGCTGTCATTTACAGCTAGAAATGAATAACCAAAGCGATAGTCGCTGTGGACGTACTTTCAGCAGAATCAAAAGCGATTGAGCCACTGGACGAGAGCAGAAGGCAGTAGGTATATTTTATTGTATCTTATTGTATATGGGGTATTCCAGGGAATTTCAGCAACTTCGGACAGTTGGGTCAATATTTTTGCCCCCGAATTTTTCTGTATCTGTATTCTGAATCAATATGTGTTGAAAATAAAGAGACACGTATTTCGGCGTTTTTTATTTCGAGCCCCCGCTTTTGAAATACAATCAAATAAAGTTTTTGAAGTATTGACCACATTCGGTCATTCAAATCGATATATCTCAGCAACGGTTGGTGATAACTCGAAAAACCACGGGGTTTTTTTGTTCGTTTTCGAACGCTCTATGCAATGAAAACATTGACGATCATGTTGCACAAATTCAACAATTATTTATAAACAATTCAAAACTAGAAATGAAATAAAACAAAAAATATACCGTTAATATTTGAATTTTTTTTTTTTTTTTATTTCCTCGAACGAAAACGAAAATTTAGCCACCTTGAACTTTTTAGGCCGACGCTTCGTTCGGAAGTTAGAGCTTATTTTGTCATAAAAAAGCCGTAAATAGACTATTTTATTAGTAAAGAATTGCATGAAAAAAAATAACCCCTAATTATTGAAATTTTTTTTTTTTTTGAATTCCTTGAACGAAAACGACAATTTTGAGACTCTGCCGGACTTGGGCCGACGCTTCGTTCGAAAGTTATAGCTTTTTGCTTCCTCATAAAGGAAGCTTTGTGACGGTCCGAAATTTTTGGAAAATTTTGGAAAAAATGTCCGGATGTGTGTGTGTGTGTGTGTGTGTGTGTGTGTGTGTGTGTGTGTGTGTGTGTGTGTGTGTGTGTGTGTGTGTGTATGTGTGTGTATGTAACCACACTCTAAAATTCAAACGTTCATAACTTGAGAACGGTTCAAGTTACCGTACTCAAATTTTGCACACATGTGATGCCTTCGAATATCTATGTAATCTGTAAATTTCGCAATTATTGACGCACTTGTTCGGCTTCGACAGCGTTTTGAATTTTTCATAAAATGTCTGTAGCCACGCTACCGTCCGCAAATTTCGACATATTCGGCTAAATAGTTTTTTACATATAGAATTGAGTACAAGGACGGTTGGTATTGCATTCGAGCCGAAGACATCAATAACTTTAGATTTTATGATTTTTTGAATTTTTCAAAAAATCAACTTTTTTGCTCTATTTGTCGTTAACTTCAACCAATCGAACCATAATCCTCTGCAAGTATAGGATGTCATTGTGCTATAATACATATCAAATTTGGCCGAGATCGGCCGAACGGATCGAGCTCTAGAGCAATTAGAAATTTATAAGTTCGAACCCCTGCAAATTAAAACTAGCTGCAAGTAGAAACTTGCAAAGTGCTTCCTCCGTAATCCTCCGCACTTGAGCCAATGCCCGAAATCTTTTATGAGGAAGCCAGAATTAATAAAGAAAAAGGTACTCATAAGCATCCTCATAAAGGACTTCGTCCATTGGCTCAAGTGCGGAGGATTACGGAGGAAGCACTTTGCAAGTTTCTACTTGCAGCTAGTTTTCCTAGGCGTTGGTCCAAAAAGTTCGAGGTGGCTAAATTTTCGTTTTCTTTTAAGGAATAAATTTAAAAAAAAAATCAGAAATTAAGGGTATATTTTTTGTTCTATTTAACCTTTCATTTTGAATTGTTTATAAGTAATTGTTGAATTTGTGCAACATAATCGTAAATGTTTTCATTGTATAGAGCGTTCGAAAACGAACAAAAAAACCCCGTGGTTTTTCGAGTGATCACTAACCGTTGCTGAGATATGTCGATTTGAACGACCGAATGTGGTCAATACTTCAAAAACTTCATTTGACTGTAACTCAAAAGCGAGGGCTCAAAATGAAAAACGCCGAAATACGTGTCTCTTTATTTTCGACACATATTAATGTTAAAAATTATGGGCAAAAATGTTGACCCAACTGTCCGAAGTTGCTGAAATTCCCAGGAATACCCCATATACATGCACACTCATATATATGACGTTCACTTTCGTGGCAATGGCTCGACTCAAGGATAGCCACTCGCTTGGCTGGGCCGAATTAAACAAGTAACGACATTTGAGGATTTTTAAAGAATCACTTTGTGATTTATATTTCAACGTTTCTGTTTTTAGCGATGAGTGATGTTATTTCACAGTAAAATCGCTCTGACGGGGTTCGTCAATAGCTCAATTTTACTCTCCTTTGTGGTGGCTTCAATTTTTCTTGTGCAGCATTTTGTTATAGCATGACCAATATAAATGTAAATAATTATTAAAAAAAGGGCAAAATAATGTTTTTCTTGAGGGATCAGACGATAAATGTACAATGTCATCCCAAAGTATCTCGAATTTTTCAAAGGTCAAATCAGGACAAGGTCGTTTGATAGAAATGAATTGATGTCGAATTATGGCATACAGAATTGTTTGGTCAGTAACTTATCTACAGGGTGGTCAGGCACACAGTCGAACAGACACACAGACACACACACACACACACACACACGCACACGCACGCACGCACGCACGCACTGACGCACGCACGCACGCACGCACACACGCACCGGCACACACACACACACACACACACACACACGAGCATGCGCACACGAAACTCGCTACCCGACGTTTGTTCGTCTTGACTCGGGGCAATACCGCTAACGGCTCGATAATTTCAGTCACTGACAATGAGCGAGGAACATACAAATTCTCGTAACCGCCATCTCAGATGAACCTCTTTCAAGATTAAAGTCAAGCAATTTCCCAATAGTTAGAATAACGAAGTCGATAGCGCAGGTACACTACCGGCGGAAATTATGAGGCCACTAATGAGACGCGCACGCAAAAATCACTTCTGTCTTTAAACGTTGACAACTTCGCGATAAGGAGCGGTAGAAACGTTTTGTAAGTATCATTAAAAAGCTTATGAATATTTGAATTCATTAATATTTTTCTAATAATATTCCCAACACTGTGCACTGAGATAGCGTATGAAATAGATTGGAAAAAAATTGGATTTTTCCGAAATTTTCTATCTTGATTTTAACTTATGGCCAAGGATTAGAACGTTTTTTCAAAAATTTGAAGTTTTTCACGCCTAATCTCTAAAAACTTGGCTTTGATTCGGGCCTAAAAACCATGAAAACTTTTGAGCGGTTCTTGAGATATCATAAAAATTATGCTGACGTGCGTGAATCGAGCGCGGCACATGGATTGTACGAGACGACGGTCTGGCTTGCTTGTTTTCTCACGGAGCCAGGGTCGCGGTGGGCTAGGCGTGAAGCAAGGAACACACCATGCGAGCGCTAGCCTCGCACATAACACAAGCGCAGCCCTGTCGTGACGGGAGAAGAAGCAAGCGAGACCGTCGACTCGCGCGATCGATGGCCCGCGCTTGATTCACGCATGTCTGCACAATTTTTGTGATAACTCAAGAACCAGTAGGGATCTTTTTATAGTTCTTGGGCTCGAATCAAAGATGAAGTTTTAAAAATAAATCGTGACAATGTTCAAATTTTCGAAAAATATTTTCTAACTTTGGCCATAAGTTGAAGTATATATAGAAAATTTCGGATAAATCCGGTTTTTTACAATATTTTTTACACGCTATATCAGTGCTGAGTGATGGAAGTATTATTAAAAACATATTAATGGATTCAAATATTCATAAGCTTTCCAATGATGTTCAAAAGAAAATGAAGTTTGTATAAACGACCTTTGTGAGCCTACAACATTTAACTCAATGGGAATACCAGAGTACAGGTCGAGTTGTCACGCACCAAAAGTGCAGCCGCACAACGATGATAACTGGGATTCGCAAAGATATCCAAGGATCGAGCGAGAAGGGGGGACATATTGCATCGCGCGTCCGGGTTTTCAGAATGCGACGTGATCGGACAAAAACTGGTCCCGCGAATAACCGCGAGGGTCAGCGGGAGTTATGGTTCTCGGTGTTTAGCGAGTCCGGAGACAAAAACGACGACAATCCTTGACGAAAGTTACTGGATTGGTCCGTGGTTGTCCCTATCAAATATCTCAGACACGCAAAATCTCCCAAAAGCTCAATGTATCAACGTTTGACTCGGCTATCTCGAATAACCAAAGTACTGATATTCCATGCGTGAAAAAATGCATCATGACCCATCCTGGATACCTATCCACGGCGGAGTTCGCCGTAGTGTTCGAGCCAGTCGATAATCACTTAACAAATTTAGTTAAAGTTCTATTCATTCCATCGTCGATATAGTTGATGCGGATTATTTCAAATTTCGCTACAATTGTTTCGCCGATCGACGATAGTGGTAGCATTCTACTACCTATGACAGCAATTACTACGTAAGAGGAATTATCAATTATATTCAAAGTTGATTCTCAACCAAAAATTCTGATTTTTCGTGTAGACCGTGAACTCCTCCGAGAGCGCAGGGTATGGGCGGCCGGAGGGGAGACGCGAGTGGAACAAGAAAGTGAAACGCGAGAGGATATATGGCGCCACCTGCAGCAACAATTGCACAGATTCGTTGCGTCTTTGTAAAGCCACTACAGGTGGCGGTGGCAGCATAAATTCAACGAGCGTCCGGATCGATAAGTGAGGGATTTCACGGTGGGAACGAGTTGGGTATTCTCGACCTCGCCAATTCAGCTCGACACTGGAATGCGTGAAAAATTCATAATCCATCGAATCTTTTTGGTTTTCGTCAATAAATTGGACATTGATGCGGTTAGTTTTCGATTTTGATAAGAAAGAATAAATGAACCAAGTGAACTTTCAAGATTAGATTGCTCGGAGCAAACATGGCCGCAAATGAATGAAAGAAAAGCAATGATAGAATAAAGAGAAACAATCAAGAACACGACATGATAACCGTTTGGAAAGTGGAAAAATTTGAACTGCAGTTACATCTTTGAAAACGTTTCGTGAAAGAAAATAAATAATAAAATCGGATATATCGTATTAGATACAAATTATATTATCGCTGATGAGGTTTGCTCACGCGCACTGAATAGTACATAAATATTTCCGCCAAATCAGACGTTCGAGGTACATATTGTATGATTTCGTTTTAAGGAGCCTGTCGGAGTGGGGAGGGAGCGGGGGGGGGGAAGAGAAAGCGAAAGAGAGAGGGAGAGAAAGAGATAGATCGGAGTCACGCGACCATCACGGTACATTGGTGAATGCTTATCGCGCAACGAGCCCACGATAAAGCGCACAATGCACCGCGAAGCCGCGTATACACCTGCTTATAATGCCGTACTATAAAAGCGTATCGTAGTATCCTATTTGAGAAATGGTTGACTGACGAGAAGTGGAGCTCTACTTGTATATTCTCGCAGGCAGTACGGCCCCACGAAGTGCGCAACTGTACGGGTAAATATCGCAAAAGTGAATTAAAACTATACAGTCACCAGTGCACGAGTGAAAGCGGAGAATCGCGAAATGGCGCGTGACCCTAATCCACCATTCCACTGATACGATATGAGACTGTAGTCTGCATGCCCGCGTATGTACACATGTGTCGTGCAAAGCTCACGAATATTTGCGTAACCCTCAAGTCCCAGTTACTGACCACTACCCATTCCGATCGTTACTTCGATCGTATATCTCGATTGTAAATAATGAATCAGGGTCGTGTAAGATTGATGATGGACTGGAAAATTTCGTTTCATATTCAATGAAAATCGAGGGACGAGATTGTATAAGTTGAGTCCTAGTCAGTGACCGCTTTAAATTTCATTTCATTATATATTTCTAAGATGTTTGTTTTGTAAGCACACATTACCAGAGTGTAAATTTGCTTTCAGTTCTTTAAAGGATTAATATGTAATATGATTCAATTTCTTGATAACGATCACAAGCCGGTGATATAGTTTTAGTCCTTTGAATTCAACTCGCCTGCATTGCGATAAAAAATTGGAATATTAAATAATAAACGACGATGGTTTGATGCAGCTAAACTCAAATTATAATATGTCAACATCGGATACGACTCAATGGTTTTATATTTAACAAGCGAGGTTCCAGTTACAGGTCTTATCACATTTCCCTCATGAAGATTGATTATCGATGCACCATACGAGAAAGTATGATTGCGTTAATGCGTCAAATGAGGAAAAAATCGTTGGATCGTGGTCCATCACTGGGCCATACGCGTGTTTTATTTTTGTGGTAGCTCTGCAGACTAGATCGTTGCATCCGTACCAAGCCGTATAATATTATAAGCTATATACTTGAATACGTATTATCGATACGTTAGGCGTTTCTGGCGCGCCGCTCGGAACCTTAAGAGCAGGGAAGGTCTTGTTGGAGCAAGTCGAGCATTCCCTCTCGTCGTTCGCTCAACCACCACGACTGCCATATATATATATATGGACGTGTAAGCAACGGAATATCGATCGCTCTTTAATTCCAAAGTCTGTTATCGCTGGCCTGCATCTCTAACCGCTTGAAATCTCAGTGCCCTCGTCCGAATGCGTTCCACATTGTGACAATGGCTGGCATCTTAGCCTAGTCAAATTGTACATTTGAGATAAAAAGAGAAGGGGCGTCATTGGTAGTCTGAGTTCAGGTTTTCAACCTTAGAATCTGCCTGCGCTGACCGCCATATTTAATTTGAGGGAAATTCGTTTCTGTTAAAGAACTTACTTAATTTCAGCTTTTCACTAAAATGCACAAAAGAAAAAAAGATGTCGGAGATTTAATTTTCTACAACTTTGGTCGGCACCATTTTTTGTCTACGATTGATATTTCTCGACTTACATTGGAAAATACGAATCAAATTTAATTATCGCATTATGTCGTTTATTTTTGAGTTTGTCGCGTTAATGATTAAAAACAATCTTGCAGGGAATAACATTTTCTACAAATTTAGTCAATACAACTTTTTGTCTACGATATTTTCCGCCTTAAGATGAAGTGATAAATCGTCGTCGGTAAGTAGATTTACCAAGAATTACATGTAACTTAGCAAATATTCTGCAGTACTTCACGCCTAATCGACTGAACGGAATCCGATGAAATTTGATGAATCTATGTAGAATCGATCAAGGACCAACATCTAATGTTTTTCTCAAAATCGCAAAAAAATTGCGTGGAATTTTTTAGAATAAAAAAAATCTTCATTTGAAATTTTTTGGGAAAAACATGAGATATCGCACCCGTCGTGCAAGACGGGTACAACTCAAAAATTGCGTTTCTCGGCAAATCGCAAGTCTTCGAACGGGCCATAGCATCCAATGCATATGAGAGACACGTGCCCTATCTAGCGGACTGAGAGCGACCTCTATGCATCCCTGTTTTCCACAGACACAGTAGACCACTTCTACAACTCGAAACCACAACTTCCCCAAAAAACGTCAATTTTTTCGTTACACCCTTATTGCACGACGGGTGCGATATAGTAATCTATTGCAAAAGTGACAGTTGCTCCGATAACTTTACGGTCAAATTTTCTTTACGCTATAACTAAAAAATATTATCCAAAAAATTTGTCCATAAAACCCTAACAAACAAAAAACGATTAGAGCAACCTAAAGTTCAAAAAGTAAAAGTTGCTCCGCCAACTTCACAGAGGTGTCTACTTGACACGTCGTCCCCTAGTGCAGAGGGGTACTGCTTCAATGGTAGGAGCTAGCTCCAAGTTAGTTCGAGTTAAAAATGCATAGGTCTAAAGAGGTCGCTAGCGTACCGGTGGTCGTCCCTCGTACAGAGATTGGTAGAGAGATCGCCAGCGCCGCGGAGTTCTCTTGGCTTCGTCGCTCTTCTATTCGTAGCCCAAAAATCGCCAAGCCGAGAGCCCAACGAGCCCAGTCGTATGTACCTGGTGTCACGCTCAAGCTTCAGAGATTAGAGGAAAGATGTACAGTGGAGCCTTTCTTGCGGTGGATGTTTTTGCAGCGCCATCACCCGTAGCAGCGAGCCGCAAATTAAAGAAAGTGGATGTCAACGGCCGATGCTGCAGATTCCGGACCACCGGCTTGTGGATGTAACGGTCGGTGTTACCAGGGCTGCGTTCTGAAACCCAACTCGAGTCAACTATAGTATAACTATAGTAATAGAATTATAACGGCGCGAGTTAACTATAGTTGACTCGAGTAGGGATTCAGAACGCAGCCCAGAGATTAGAAAAGAGATCGCCAGCGCCGTGGAGTTCTGTTGGCCCCGAATTTTTCCGAATTGTAGCGGGATCCGCCGAGCCGAGGTTCCAATGGAGTCCAACAGAATATACCGGGTGTCACGCTCAAGCGTGAGCTTCAACGGGAGGCCAGAGCCCGGTGGACTCCACCGGGTGGAGCCCAGCCAAGCCCAGCGGCCAGCGTTGATCTACGGCCCGATGTACGCGGGGAGCGGGCGGAACGAGACGCATGGTTGTGTGGCGTATATGGCCTGTACGACGAGTGGAAACGCCCGAGTGTAGATGAGCCATTTCGATCTACTCAACAAAAATGAAACGAAACGTTTCAACGGCCGTCGGGCCGGGCATCACGGGCGCGTGTCTCTATTTGCATGTGCATGCTTGTCTGTGCGTACGTATGGGTCTGTATGTGTGGGTGAGAATGGATGAATCGACCATCCAAAATTCAAACGCTTATAACTCGACAACGGTGTAAGCTACAGCTCCCAAGTTTTGCACACATTCTGTGCCTTATGCATATGTAATTTTTGCAATAGTCGCGATTTTTTAGCTAAATCCATCGAGATACCTGGGTTTTATGATATTTTTAATTTTTCGACAAATCAAGTTTGTCTCTGTAAGTAGCGATAAATTCATTGAACCGAACATCGATCGAAGTGAATTCAATTCGCCACATGTATAAAATATCAATGAGCCTCCAATAATTTAATGGGGGGGGGGGGGGGGGTGTAAAAAATGATGTGCAATACTTTGTTTTGATATTGATAACCGATACCCACCATTTTTTTGGTGAAAAATACGGATTATCGATCGAAGAATAAATGTGATCCTCAAATAATGAATAAAAATTAGCTCTCGATAAAAAAATGTATTGTTTCAAAATAATAAAAAAAATTTCCCTTTATTTATGTTTGCAATAATCAACATTTTCCGTCGGAAACATATGAATTATTGACAAGAACAAAAATTTCATCCTCGAAAGATTAATTTAACAAAAATTGACCCTCTCATTGACTTTTAGCGAAAGCGACTATTTCAATCATTCGGATCACAGCGAAAAAAAATTGCAGCAATTTGGAATGCTGGAATGCTGTCTCTGATACATTATTATTACAATTCTCCCACAATTACACACTAACGTACTCCATTTTGCTGACTGTTTAGCAGAGTGCACTGATCTGTACGGAATACCACGAATTGTGATAGTTGTATAAATTTACAAAAGATTACGCGTAAATCGTACAAAATAATAATGACTATGTATGAGGATAGTTCTTAATTGGGTGATGTCGGAATTTATTTGATATTGCCCTTTAAAAGTAGTCGACATGAATAGAAAAAAAATTGGTCGCAATCGGGAATTTGTCCGATAAGTCCAACCCAGGGCGACAAGCAATCGAATTTGACAAAGGAAAATGTATGCATTTGGAATTTTGTTGGGGACATTTTATATTTATTCAAAACTATACATGATACAAGAATTCTCCAAAAAAAATTTGTAGGAAATTTGATGTTCTACAAAAAAGATTTCTTGTAAAATTTCTGTAAATCTAATATTACTACGTAAAAATGGCTTCTCGTGGCTGGCTCAAAAAGCCATTATCGGACAAATTCGCGATTGCGACCAATTTCTTCTCTACTTATGATGATTACTTTTCGAGGGTGATACCAAAGAAATTCCGACATTACCTAATTAAAAACCACCCTACAATGTATTTACTATGTAAATCACGTAAGGAAATGGAAAAATGTTTTGCTCCTTCAATTTTCTGATGCGTTTATTTAACACAGCAATAATTTTTAAATATGATATTTAACTCGACGCATAAGCGCCGTATGCCGGATGGTGGGCTTTTAGTCCATCGTCTAATCCCGGCGACGGGCGTCGGGCGGCTCATCCAAGGCTTTTTTTAAAAATATTTTTAACCGAAGCCCGTCTTATTTGCATGCGAAACATATTTTAAAAATTACATTTTATTTGATATTTCTTACCTGTCACGCAGGTAAAAAAATTAGGGAAATTCACATTGTTATAAAATATGCCAGAAAAATATAAAAAATATTGGCAACTGTACGGCGAATATAACTTACAAGAACGAAATAAAAATCGGCGATTGAATTTTTGTAGGTGTCACGCAGGTCGAAACAATATACGAGGGAAATATCCCGGAAAACTATACAGGAGACTCATCAGAAAAAATTGGTGATTGTACGGAAATTCGATGGTAAAGAAAAAGATTTTCGAAAAAATGAATTTCTTTTTCCTCGGCTAATGACAGATTTTTGGGTTGATCGATTTTTTCATGAAGCACCTCAGTAACATCCATGGCATATTTATTTTCCATTGAAATCGGTTGACCCATTCAAAAGTGACACATTTTTTTCAGAATTTTCAATATTAATTTCCACCCCTCAAGGATTATTTATGAAGAACCGAAACTTGGTTACATTGTTACTCATATAAATGGTAACTATAAACAACTATAATGGCAATAATTGGGGTGGGGGCACTTTACCCGTACTTAACCCCATGTAGCCAATATAGGCAATAATAAATAAAACTCAAAACTGAGACGGATTAGAAAGGTTGTACTCCTTTTTCTAATACATATGAGCAAGTCCACCAATTGAGGTACCGGTTTTGGGCGTCGATATTAGCGATCTTTTTGTAACTTTGAGAAACGGAAGCTCCCATTGAGAAATGAACTTCGATTTTTTTTAAATTTTTCTCTTGGTTATTTTCGTTGTAGGTGTATGGGTAATTCTGTTAGTTTTTTATGTTTTTCTTGTTTTCATTGATTTCTCAATGTATTTTGATAGGGAAATAAATTCAACGCGACCACCTCTTATATGTAAAAAAAGATATAAAAACATTTTTGGGACTTGAAAAATTACTTCAAATCGCATTTGAAATATAAACAAGCTGCAAGTTGGAACTTGCAATTTGCTTCCTCGAAATCGTAGGTAGTGAACGAAGATTTCTCTATGATGAATCATTTTTTTTGTTCTGAATCTGATAGATTAAACGGAGATATTTATATGAGTGCTAATTTTCTATTTAATCTTTGGCTTCCTCATAGAGGAATCTTCGTTCACTACCTACGATTTCGAGGAAGCAAATTGCAAGTTCCAACTTGCAGCTTGTTTTTGGAAATTTGAAAACGATACAAAATCCGATTCACGGCTTGAATCATGACCAAAATTATAGTTAAAGTCGGGGTTATAGAGCTCGACATGCCTCAAAAATTTGGGGGCCGTAGCTGAAACTGTTCTTGAGTTATACACGTTTGAATCTTGAGAGGTCATCTTGAACGTACATAATAATTCAAAGTGTCCTAAAATTCGAACGCGTTGTTCGGTTTTTACCAAATTTAGTAACAAATGAAGCTGATTGTTGGTTCAAGCGTGTGCATGAATTTGAGCACGTTCAGTCGAATATTTTCCAACTTGCAGAGGTTCGAACTTCGAAATTTATAGTTGCTATAAAATTAGATCCGCTTAGCCGATCTTCGCCAAATTTGATATACATCATTGCTCAATGATGTTATATACTCGTGTAAATTTAGAGCTCGATTGGTTGAAGTTAACGAAAGTTATAGCGACAAATTTGATTTTTTGAAAAATTCAAAATATCATAAAATCGAAAATTATCGATGGATTCAGCCCAAATGCAATACCAACAAACATTGTATACAAATCTCTTTTCCAAAAACTGTTTAGACGAATATCTCAAAATTTGCGACAGTTATAGTGCGTACGTCCTTTTTTTGGAAATTTGAAAACGACACAAAATCCGAGCGACGCCTTGAATCATGACCAAAATTATAGTCGAAGAAGGGGTTATAGAGCTGCACATGCCTGCGAAATTTGGGGGCTGTAGCTGAAACCGTTCTCGAGTTATACACGTTTGAATTTTGAGAGTCCATTACACACACACACACACACACACACACACACACACACACGCACGCACGCACGCACGCACGCACGCACGCACGCACGCACGCACGCACGCACGCACGCACGCACGCACGCACGCACGCACGCACGCACGCACGCACGCACGCACGCACACACACACACACACACACACACACACACACACATACACACATACATTCGGACATTTTCTAAAAATGTGTTTTCTGGACGTTTTAGAACATTCTGAACATGGTGACATGAATATCTCGAAAAAAAAATGTTTCACCGTCACATAGCTTCCTCTATGAGGAAGCAAAATCGATTTTTTGCAAAAGCATATTTTTTTTAAATTTTGAAAGTATTTTTCTCGAAAAGCTGAGAAAATGTCACGTCATATATGTAAAAATCAAGTTGAGACCTCTATAATAACTCGTTGAGTTACCAAATGTGTGCCAAAACAACTAAAACCTCATTTATATTTTTTTTCATTTCCAAATGATTCGTATTACTGTTTCTAAATACATGGGAACCATATGATCAAAGATGAAACTTAGTCATGTGGTGACGCTGTTAGTTTTGCAAGTGCACCATCTACTTAAGGGTGGGGTAAGGTTTGTTCGATATTAAAAAAAGGATATTTTTGATAATTTTTCTTGACGATACAGTTGAAATCCATTTATTTATATAATGACTACTCAATAACATAACGATTGAAAAATATTCTATAAAATATTCTATAAAATATTCACTAACTTTTATGAACAAATTTTATGAGCAATTGACGGAGGATTTCTGCAGACGTCTGAAAAAAAAAGTTTTATCGCGGTGCCCATTATAACTAATCACTGGATCATCTGAGACCAAAGAACCGGAGTGATTTGAGTAGCTGCTAAGTTTTTGCAGGTAATGATGGCGAGTATTTATTTTGAAATTGGTATTTCAATTTTTTCAGCATTTAGAAGTCAAAATACTTGTTTTTCATTTAAAAAATTGAGAATGTTTCCATTTCAAAATACAATGAAATAAAAAAACTTGACGTCATTACCTGCAGAAACTTACCAACTAATCAAATCATTTTGGTTTCTTGATCTCAGTATTACGAGTCATTTGAAAATAAAAAATATTGATTAAGGTTTTAGTTGTTTTGTCATACATTTGGTGATTCAACGAGTTATTACAGAGGTCCCAACTTGATTTTTTCATATATTAAGTGAAATTTTCTCAGCTTTTCGAGAAAAATACTTTCAAAATTTTTTAAATATATGCTTTTGAGAAAAATCGACTTTTATATTTCAAATGCGACCTTAAGTAATTTTTCAAGTCCCAAAAATGTTTTTGTTTTTTTTTCGAAAAGCTAAGCTTTTTTCACAAAAAAGAGGTGGTCGCGTTTCATTTTTTTCCCTATAAAAAACATTGAAATATTAATGAAAACAAAAAAAAACATAAAAAAGTCACAGAATTACCCATACAATTACAGCGAAAATAACCAAGGGAAAAATCTAAAAAAAAATTAGAGTTCATTTCTCAATGGGAGCTTCCGTTTCTCAAAGTTACAAAAAGGTCGCTGATATCGACGCCCAAAACCGGTACTCGAATTGGTGGACTTGCTCATATATGAACTTAAAAAAAAGAAAAGACGAACA
Source organism: Sussaba pulchella (assembly GCA_963971145.1). Lineage (NCBI taxonomy): Eukaryota > Metazoa > Arthropoda > Insecta > Hymenoptera > Ichneumonidae > Sussaba > Sussaba pulchella. The sequence goes on along the minus strand of OZ020177.1, from coordinate 9,722,498 downwards.
CATTTCATCGTTTGATAATTCAATGTACTCATGGATACAGTCAGAATTTTAGGGAAATTTAAGGAATCTATAAATGGAAAACATTGAAGATCTAAGAAGACTGCGATACTGCAAAATTTACGAAAAAAATTGCCACACTTCGGGAAAGAAACATCTAGAACTTGAAAATAACCGTTGAGAATAATATTGGTAACATACCTGAATTCTTAATCCATATAGCGCATCGAGGTTTGTCGCGCTGAGGGAAGCTGTAGAGTTTCGATTCCACACCGTTTCTCCTATTCGTGTACCCTTTGTATGCACAAGTATCACACCATCTTGTATTATGATTTCTATCCATCTTCGAAAAACTTTTTTCGTGGATTAATTCGGCGTTTAATTCCTGAACTTATTGTTAGTTACCGTTCCACTTGAAACGATGGACACGACTGATGTAGCCAACCCAAGCCGTGCTCGTGTTTACATTTCGATCGTATATCGGATATGTCACGGGTAATCAACGATTTTCAAACTGACAGGTTTTCGATTTGCAAGCGAAAAAATCTTCCTAAAAGTTCTTGATAAATAAGAACGTAACAACATTTATAGCTGTTTTCCGCTATTTCTTTTCTTTTTGGTTACGAATTTTTTAAAATTTCAGTAAAAAGAAGTTGAAATGCAAATATCTCCGGGACAAAACATTTAAGGCAGAACGTTTGGGCGCGAGGGAGTGCAGGAGAGATATCTAATTCAATCGTTTGCAGACAAAAACCCGCATTTTGAGCTGCTTTTTCAAAAAGGAATCTCCAAAACAAAATTCCGATAGTTTTTCATTATTTTTCTCACGTTTTAATTACTAAGATCGACTTTTAGAAAAATACCGTTTTTATAAAACAAAAATTCAAACCAAATTGTAATAATTACCTGTTATCAAATATACAAACGATCCCTACGTTACCGATAATCTATTTAAAAAGAACCTTTGAGGACAGGGCGACAAAACCAAAACAATCGACAGCTATCAGCTGAGAGGAACATCAACAAGCATTCGCTAATTCGTCAACCGTTAACAACGATTTTTAACACGATGGTCGAAAGCCATGAAACGATGAACGCATTCAACGCGTGAAACGAAAAATTATAAAAAGTGGCAAACTGTTCCCAATAACCCATGCGGTTTCAATTGAAAATTGTGACTTTAAAAAAAAAATAACATTATTCATATATGTAATCCTGATTGTACAATTTCAGTTTTACTTGTTTACAATTAGATAATTTGACAATTGATAACTTGACTTTGTCGACATCTTACTTTTTTGAAACAACGTTACAAACATCACGATAAAAAAACAAAGATTGCGGAAAAGTTCGTTAATACTCCCAAAGGGGGGCGGGAGGTATATTGGATAGAAAAAAGCATATTTTTGATCATTTTTTTGACGACAGAGTTAATATACACTTATTTCTATAATAAATACTCAATAACGTAACATTTGGAGAATATTCTATAAAACTTTCATTAACTTTTATGATCAAATGAGCCATTGACGGAAAATCTCTGCGGATGTTTAAAAAAAAAAGTGTCATTGCCGTCCCCATCATAACTTATCACTGAATCATTTGAGACCAAAGAACCAAAATGATTTTATTAGGTGATAAGTTTCTGCAGGTTGAGACGTCAAGATTTTTTTAAAATTTTGTATCATTTAAAAATGTCAACATTTTCAATTTTTTTGATGAAAAATCAGTATTTTTACTTCTGAGTGCTGTAAAATATTGACCAATCAATGAAAAAAAATATTCGTTGTTATAACCTGCAGAAACTTATCACCTAATGAAATAATTTTGGATCTTCAGTTTCAGATGGCTCGTTTGTTCATAAAAGTTAATGAAAATTTTATAGCATATTCTTTGAGTGTTACGTTATTTAGTAGTTATTATAGAAATAAATGTATATTAGCGGTGTCGCAAAAAAAATTATCAAAAATATGCTTTTTTTAATATCGAAGTATGTACCCTCCCCCCCCCCCCCTTAACGCGCTAAACTTAGAAAAGTAAACGAGAGAACACCATTATTTAATTTGGTTTCCTCTTTCAGATTAAAGTCGAAAATATTGATCAGAGACGAAGAATTGTTATGTATAAACCGCTAGATAATTAAATTTCCTACAAATTTGTCCATGACCATCCTTAATCAAAAGTAGAAAATAAATGAGTTATTTCATAAGAACGAAGTTCCCTTTAAATTACGGCGGCGAGACACGTGGGTCTCGCTGTCGTAACATCTTATTTCAATGATGCGGCCTGCTCGGATATTCCCCACTACGCTCTGACCACCTCTGACGTCCCCCTCTCAGCATACGACCGAGTATGGCCCACGGTCTTACATACAGGTCTGGAAACTCCGCCGATTTGGTTGGAACGTTTTCGGGCCAATATTTGTTTCTCGAAGCTGCCACAAGTAAGGCGCTGACATACTGGGGTCGCTCGTCGCGCATGCGCGGATAGGTTCCCATGCCCACCCGCGCGCAGCGGAACCTATCCACGCGTGCGCGATGCGTGACCCCAGTATGTCAGCGCCTTACTTGTGGCAGCTTTCAGAAACAAATATTTGCCCGAAAACGTTCCACCCCCACCACCGGATACTTGGCGGAGTTTCCAGACCTGTATGTGAGACCGTGGTATGGCCTTGCCGATGTAGCTCCGGCTCGAAAATGTCACCCGCTATGACGGCGACGATACGAATTTAGCATTGGCTATTACTATATATACGCCCTGGGGGGGAGCTAGTTCGCCGGCCCCCTGGTTGGCGGCGCACCAAGTCGGTGAAACGGCTTCCCCGGCGTCGCTGGCGATCTCGCCTCTAATCTCTGCTTTCTGTGTGTCTGTCTCACTGATGTACCGGCGCGCTGACTATAGGCGAAACGCGACACTACATTTTCGTGCCAAAATCTAACATGGGACCTGCTCTTCCATGTAAATCTTTCTTCTTTGCTTCGGGTGAGTTCGGAAAAACGGTGGGAGACTTGGGGCAAACTGACTTGGGCCCACTTTCCCAAAGGCCACTTTCCCAAAGGACACTTTACGCCATCCCCTTCGCAAGCGCCTTTGGAAACGAGCGTGATAGGAACAGAGATAAGAAGAGAGATCGCCAGCGAGGCCGGGAAAGCCGTTCAACCGGCTTGGTGCGCCACCTACCAGAAGGCCGGCGAACTCGCCCCCCCCCCCCCGGCACGTGTATATAGTAATAGCATAATGTTAAATTCGTATCATCGCCGTCATAGCAGGTGGCACTCTCGAGCCGGAGCTACCTCCAGGGCTGCGTTCTGAATCCCTACTCGAGTCAACTATAGTTAACTCGCGTCGTTATAATTCTATTACTATAGTTATACTATAGTTGACTCGAGTTGGGTTTCAGAACGCAGCCCAGGGTATGGCCACGAGTATACGCGAACGTGAAGTAAGATAGTCTGATCCTACTCCGGGGAAACGCTAGATGGCGCTGACTTCCGCCCTCCCCTTACTTCACCCCGCTGCATCCTGGCCGCCAACGAAGAACTACAAATGTGAACGAACGTCCGGCATGTTTTCATCACCTGGCTTGGCGTCTGTCATTCGATGTATTTACCATGATTCATCTGTCATTATTGCTGCTGTCGTACTTCGTTTTTGAGTGGGATTATATTTTTTGTTGAAAATGAATAGACCTCGCGATAAACATCGGTGTTGGGTCGTGAATTGTCACTTTCGTCAAGTGAAGTCTCATCGATTTCCAAAACATCAATCGTTGGTCTGAAGTGGATCGTCGCCACTGGTAACCTCGGATTGCAAGATTTATAAATAAATATGGATATCAATCATACTTCCAATGTGTCACATTTTTTCATAAAATAGTCTTTGTTGAAGAAGTTAATAGAAAAACATACAGAAATATATAATAAGTCGATAAATAACTACTTAGAAATATCTGTATGATTTCCTATAAATTTCTTTACTGTTAATTAGTTTTTTTTTTTTTTGCCTTATTTGGCTCGTCCCACGATGGGGAACCTGTGCCACTCACTTCTTTCAGAAAATATTTCTATCATACAGTGGACCTACTATTTTTAAGGTGGGTTTCGAACCACCAGGAGAGCACAGAAAAACACTTAGAAAATTTCCATTGGTGTCGGCGGGAATGTTAGTTAGTTATTTGGTTGGGGCTGGCTCCAGTCGCTGCTTTGCAGCAGCTTTGACCATACAGCCATGGACTAAAACATATATGTAGAAAATCTGAAAACATCCCTATAGTCACGGTCTTACATACAGGTCTGGAAACTCCGCCGATTTGGTTGGAACGTTTTCGGGCCAATATTTGTTTTTCGAAGCTGCCACAAGCAAAGAAGAAAGATTTACATGGAAGCACAGGTCTTATGGGCGCCGTTTGCACGATTTTTCGTTTCCACGGAGGGTTGCGCTTCCAGCCACCGACGGATTTTGGCGCTGTTTCACCTATCTATGTGCACGCATACACAGCTATCTGGCTTCGCTCCGCCCATTTTCATCTTGCTTCCACTCGCCTTGGAAGCTATTTACGGGTCTCGCTCTTACCGGACCGAAAACTATCGGCGGACCCTCTCTTTTTCGTGCACCTCTCATATGTTCACTCTTTCCCTTCTCTATATCTGGCTTTGCTCCGCCTAATCGCCGTTCTGCTCCCACTTACGTTGGAAGCTATTTACGGGTCTCTCTCTAGCCGGCGTGGAAGCGAAGCGGCGGATCGACTCTGTCTTGAACAATCCTCCTATGCTCGCACTCTCTCTCATCGGTCCCACTCCAACTCGCTTTGGAAGCTATTTACTGGTCTCTCTCTTAACCGGCGTGGAAGCTAAACGGCGGTCGGACTCTGTCGCGTGCAATCCTCGCTTGCTTCCACTCCCGTTTTTCGGTCTCGCTCCCACTCACGTTGGAAGCTATTTACGGGTCTCCCGCTTAGCCGGAGTGGAAGCTAAGCGGAACACTGACTGACTGACTCAGTCTCGGGAAATCCTCCTATGCTCGCACTCCCTCTCTCATCGGTCCCACTCCAACTCGCGTTGGAAGCTATTTACCCGTCTCTCTCTTAGCCGGCGTGGAAGCTAAGCGGCGGACCGAGTCTGTCTCGTGCGATCCTCCTCTGCTCGCCCTCTCTCATCGGTCCTGATCCAACTCGCGTTGGAACGTTGGAAGCTCATTGCCGGAGTGGAAGCTATCGGCGGACTTACACGCTTTTCTGCCCTTTAATTTTGTTTTTCTATATAACCTTTATAATGATTTTTCAAATTGTGCTCGGTTCTCAGCGGGCGCAGGGTTATATAAGCCCTTAAGTGAGGATTTATCTTAGATATCAGAGAAATAACATTTATGACACGCTGTGCGTAAAAGTGCGGTTTTACGCTCACTTCGTTTGCGACAAACCGCATTTACGCACCTTGTGACATAAAAATTTGTACGATACTCGTATGAAAAACGTTTTTTGGACTCGTGTGATTGCAACACTCGCCTTCGGCTCGTTCTGCAAACTCACACTCGTCAGAAATTTTTTTTTCGTACTAGTGTCATAATGTACTATTATCTTAGGACAGCGCGCGTTGGGTCCTACACATGCATCTTCTAAAGATTACAAGTAGTCAGCTGATAGTTTCCACCGCTCTGGGGCGAGCAAGAAGAGCGACAGACGGTCAGCCGTGTGTAGCCGACAGGAGCCGATACAATTCTTCGTGCGGGAATGAGGTTGTTGGGCGGTCCAACAAGAGCATCGCCGCATGAGTGCGAGAAAGCAATCGTTATACCGCAATATCGTGAGCGCAAGAGAGATGACGGGGGAGGCGGGGCCTAGAGGTCTTTCTGTGTGTTTGTCTCACCGATGTACCGGCGCGCCGACTATAGGCGAAACGCGACACTACATTTTCGTGCCAAAATCTAACATGGGACCTGTTCTTCCATGTAAATCTTTCTTCTTTGCCACAAGTAAGGCGCTGACATACTGGGGTCGCTCGTCGCGCATGCGCGGATAGGTTCCCATGCCCACCCGCGCGCAGCGGAACCTATCCGTGCGTGCGCGATGCGTGACCCCAGTATGTCAGCGCCTTACTTGTGGCAGCTTCGAGAAACAAATATTTGCCCGAAAACGTTCCACCCCCACCACCGGATACTTGGCGGAGTTTCCAGACCTGTATGTAAGACCGTGCCTATAGTGATACATTAACATGGTTAATGTATCACTGGCCCTACAGTTTTTGTAACGGTGGGTTCCGAACCACCGGGAGAACACAGAAAAAACACATAGAAAAATTTTTCTATTGGTGTCGGCGCCGGGATTCAAACCCGGGACCTTCTGCGTGGGAACCCGAGCACGTAACCACTTGGCCACTGCGTCTCCATTATTCCTTTACTGTGTTCCATTCTTTTTATTTACGGCAAGGTGGGGCAACGGCCGTCAATTAGGGATCCGGGGACTCACCAGATGGCGCTAGTGGCGACTATCCTACTCCACGCCGAAACCATGAGAGTCCACGGCCTGGCTACCTCGGCAAGACCAGGCAAGACCATACTCGGTCGTATGCTTAGGGGGGAACGCCAAAGCGTAGTGGGGACTTCCAAACAGGCCGACTTATTGAAATAAGATGTTATGAGTGTTACGACAGCGAGACCTACGTGTCTCGCCACCGTAATCTTAAGGTAATGAACTATATCGCTCAGTGGGAAGGTGACAGCGCTATCGGCGCTCGCTGCGGAGCGAGAGAGAAGGAGAGAGCGTTTGTAGTCCATCGTCTTAAGGGAAATTCGTTCTTATCAAATAACTCGTTTATTTTCTACGTTTAACTGAGAATGGTCATACGAAAACTTGTAGAAAATTTAATTTTCTAGCGGTTTGTTCATAACAATTTTTCATCTCCGATCAATATTTTTGACATAAATCTGAACGAATAAACCAAATTAAATTATCGTATTCTCCCGTTTATTTTGTTAAGTTCAGCGCGTTAATGAGTATTAACAAACTTTTCGACAATCTGATTCTCTACAATCTTTGTTTTTTTATCGTAATGTTTTCGCGTATCAATATTTTAAGTCCTCCGTTATTGTTATTACGCTGCGAAGTGAGGCGTGATTCGCCGATTTCGGGGGTGCTACAACTACATTTTTCTTGATATGAGCAAGGTCTCATTTTGTTAGGACTACCCGTCTCTGTCGCACCTAGGAGGGTTTATTTTTTAAAGCACTCGCGTTAATTCTTATTACCCACCATTGATGCCGATTGAAAACGGTCAAATTTGTTGAAAAACTTTGGAAGGTCCACAGTTTTATTTTTCACGTAAACAAATTCCCCTACGAGTAACGATTTCCCTTCATACAAAGATTACAAATCTTTCTCGCGTAATAACTCGTTCAATTAATAATTATTTTGTGTTTTCTAATATTCATTGATTTAACGTATTATTACGGAGTAACCAACTTAATTTTCGCATATTTCACGTAAAATTTTCTCAGTTTTTCGAAAAATATTTTTAAAATTTTCAAAAATCATACTTTGGCGCAAAATCCATTTTTATGTTTCATACCCGATTTTTATCGATATTTCACGTCGAAAACAGATTCTTTACATTTACATTTTTTCTCAGCATAATTGTGAAAAAAAAAAGAAACGAAAATTCGTAAAACGCCGATTTGGCAGCTACCAAAATAATGGAGAAAAAAAATGGAGGGATTTGTTTTTCAACTTGCACTTTAAGCTCCGCAAATATTATAAAGATCCCAGATATTGATACCGAATCTTAGTACTCTATTTGGTGGAATGATCCATATATACACGCATTAAAAAAATTGAAGGAGCAGAAAATCATTCCATTTTTTTATGTGATTTTTGTGTGACTGTACTTCGCGAACAATTGTTGTATTGAGATAAATGAAAAAGCATTTTTAAGCTTGACATTACTAGTTCTAAAATCTTATCATAACATTTTTTTTCCTGGCCATTGATCATGGCACAATCAAGAGAAATGTCGCAAAAAAAATGTTCCAAAAGTTAACTAATCGATTGTGTATTATCTTTCGCTCTGCAACTTTCGTCTCAAAATTTTTTTGGTACATCCTTCTGTTCTGAAGTTACTGCGACTTCAACCCTTAGACAAGTGTTTCTCTGAGAACCCCATATGCCTAAAAGTTCGAAACATTTATCGCGTGTTCGCGAGACATTTGGTTTCGCCGCATATATCATTTTATATTAATCTTTTCGATTATTTCATCAGCGGCAGAAGCAAAGCACAATTCCGATATCGTATTGCGGGTACGGCGAGTCGCATATTATACTGAAATTGTGAGACTCGCGAAAAAGATATGAAGAACGTCAAGCAGGTCCTGGTCATGTGTGGAAACAATATCGCGTCGACGGAACGAAGGGGCGAGCCTTCGCCGCTTAGCTGACACGTGGGGAGTTCACCATTCTCTGTTTCGGCATTTTAGCCGCTACATGAGCAGCGCCAGCTCTGCTTGCCGTATGATCCTGTGCTATCCGCTCACTTCAGATTTCAAAGTTTCGTGAACGAGGCTTTGTCTGACTCAATCGACATTAACATTCGTGTTTGAGAGGTCAGAATCTATTAGACTGCAGTCCTCACTTCTACTCATCTTAAAAGTGTCCACTTTCGGCTTTTTGACAGGACGATTACTCGGGTATCTCATATTTACCTTCGTCATCGTTTCCCTTGGGATTCTCGAAATTGCCTGATACGCCAATTTAACGAGCCTTTTAATTTTCTTTTTCAAGGGGAGGAACGAAAAGAATATAATCCTCCCCTGAATTATCCGAGGGGCGAATGAGTCCCTTTTTATTGTTTGTGGGTCGTGTTCGAAAATCCGGCTATAGGCTAGCCTGTGAGCGTCAGGTATAGCATGATGTGCAAAGATCGGCTTGGAAAAATCTTGACCAGGACGAATTCCATAGTGGGTGGGACGCGGGTACCATCTACGACGTGGGTTCACTGGATAACTCTTACGATGCGGCTCTCCTCGTCGAGATATTCGCTTCGGACGAAATTATTATTATTATTATTTTTATTATTATTATTATTATTATTATTATTATTATTATTATTATTATTATTATTATTATTATTATTATTATTATTATTATTATTATTATTATTATTATTATTATTATTATTATTATTATTATTATTATTATTATTATTATTATTATTATTATTATTGTTATTATTATTATTATTATTATTATTATTATTATTATTATTATTATTATTATTATTATTATTATTATTATTATTATTATTATTATTATTATTATTATTATTATTATTATTATTATTATTATTATTATTATTATTATTATTATTATTATTATTATTATTATTATTATTATTATTATTATTATTATTATTTTTATTATGATTATTATTATTATTATTATTTTTATTATTATTATTATTATTATTATTATCATTATTATTATTTTTATTATTATTATGATTATTATTGCAAAGTCTCTCTGTGGCTCCGCCGACCCTCTCTCAATCTTTCCTTCTATGTCACTTTTTTTTTAATTCCCTAGGCTCGTTATGTCCCATGTGCGAGCCCACCATTGCCCCTCCTTCCGGTCCGATCGCAGATCGAGCTTGCACGGTCGGCAGTCACAAGGGCAGTCTGACGTTTCAACAGTTCTGTGGCCTGCTGCTAATGGTCGGAACCTTAATCAACAACCGAACTGTCGAAGGAAAAGAACCGGCTTACGGGCAACCCGCAGCCTTTATGTTTAATTACACGATTAATAATAAAGGGAATAATGATAAACTTGTTTTTGAACCGGAAATGAAAATCATTTTTTTCTTTGCTTTCGCCGCGTGCAGGTAAGTCTCGATAACTGAAACGACAATAAATTCGTAGATAAATATAGACTGTTGTCTTTTCCAAGTGTGACGTTCGGTCTAACGCCCAATAGATGATAAAAGATGATCACTTCTAGCACGTGTGATAATCTTACCAAGTTTCAGTCCCAAACGAGTAAAGGCAGTGTGATATTTTATTTTTCAAAAATCGATTTTTTTGCATAAATTGATTCCTAAAAATGTGTAGAATATGCTGGTAAAGTGATTTTCTAATAATCGGAGTCTTTGAAAAGTTACAACAGTTAGAAGACCAGCTGTGCGGAGCGCTTAGTTGAGCGCTCGGCGGGGTGTGGCACTCGTCCTATGTGACCCTTCGGTTTGTTACCTGAGACCATTCAAGGCACATGTACACTAGGGTGTTAAAAAAAACTCTTTCTTTCTACTCCGAACCATAGAAATCTTCCAATACTTATAAATGAAAACGAAAGCTTCGGTACAAAATGCAACTCTTCATATTGATATTTCAAGCCTCTCATCGCCTTTAAACATTTTCTATTTAAAATACACATGCGAAATTAGTTTTTGTCTCGAAATTACTCCCATTTAGTAGTATTCAGCTCATCTTCATCAATACCAGGCTTTTTTTATGAGGACGTGACACCTTTTGAAAGGAACCTTCTTCAAAAGTTTTTTTTCTCGAATTTATAAGTTAAAATTGATATTTTTTCGAAAAATCACGTTTCTTAAGAGGTTGGGCTACTGCTCGGTCGGTAACAGAAAACTGTAATGTATTGTTTGGGGCCCCAATTATTCTGTCAAATGAAACTTGGTATGGTAGACATCTTTGATCCGAGATATTAATTGTGGCGACAAATAACGGTTTGCCTTGATTGCAGCTATCTCTCTCGCACTCACCGATGTATCCCATCGCCTTAAGTGAAAAATCACGTTTCCTGGCTAAAGAATGAACTTTTGAAGAAAAGTACAAGAGTACTTTTATGCAGAAAAATTAATTTTCTATGGAAAAACTTCGATGCAATTTTTTTACGAATCAATTATTTTACGAGTTACGCCGGAAAAACCAATAGAAATTGATGAATGTCGGGATATCTTTTTGGGATTACGGTGGCGCGATATTCATAATTTTTTATTGGTTATTATCGGCGTGGAATACCTCTTGAAATTACTAGTTTAAAGTTACAATTTTGAATAAAATGATGGGAAAAATGTTTTTCCGGCACGTCATTAAATAGCATGGACTCTTTAAACCACCAAAATTTAGTTTTGAAATATTTATAATAAAAATAAGATAGAACGAAAAGTTCGCCCATCATCAGAAAATTTGACAATGCTTAAAATCACGTGTACTTCCACATAAATTTTTTTTGAACCATTCGAAGGTAACAATGTCTCCGGAAAAATAGTTTAATTTAAAAATGCAAAAATTGAAGTCAAAAACGGTTCTTACAATTTTGAAGTATTTTTTTTGAAAATTTTTGAGGAAAACCAAACATTTTGACGAAGGAAACTAAATTCGGAATATTATTCACCGAGTTACGACGATTTGGAAAAAAATTGAAGATTTTTTAAAGATTTCATAACTTTTGAACCGTTTGAAATAAAAATTTAACAAAAATCATGAACGCCGCTTTGAGTTAGTATAAAAACATGTGAAATCATCAGACAAATTAAAAATGGTCACGCAAAAAACCGTTCGGATCGGCGTGTTTTGCCTTATATACACTAAAACACTTAGGTACAACGAAACGGGGTATATGATGACGCTTGCAATGTTTTCATTCGTTTCTCTGTTCTTCCGTTTTGGAAAATCGCCAGAATAAAACTTTCAGAAAAAAAGAAGAATCGGTAAACAAATGAAAACGTTGCGAATGGAAATAACAATAGAATGACTTTATTCCGTTTACATTCGCAACGTTTTCATTTGTTGATCGATTTTTCTGTTGTCTAAAAGTTCTATTCCGAAGATTTCTTAAAACAGGAGAGTAGAGAAACAAATGAAAAAATATTGCAAGCGTTGGCCGGATCAAGTCATTCTGTTATTATCATGGTACGGAAAGAAATTTGTTAGTCTCCGTGCATCGAAATAGTTACGTTGAGTAAAGAAAGGTGGAAAGAGGGAAATAGCAAAGAAGTCGGTGTGTCGGAAACTGGTGTTGAGTGGACTTTGGATAGATTCAAAGAATTGGGCAAAACGTCTAATCGAATCGGTCGAATGCCGAAACGTTCGACGACCGTGCAGGAAGATTACCTAATTGTTTTAATTAGTAAGCGGGACCGAAAACAATGGCTTCCGTTATTCGCGCGGAATTTAACGCAAATTGCCCTAACGTGCGTGGCGTGTCAGTGTGGCTAATAAAAAAAAGACTTGTTGAATATGGAATTAGTGGGAGAATCGCGGCTAAAGTAACGCTTTTACGAAGCATTTATACAAATAAATGTATTGACTGGGCTCGGAAATGTGCTTTGTGGACGTCGGAGATGTGGAGGAACGTTCTCGTCTCTGAAGAAAGTGGATGGTATCTTCAATGAAGAAGGATGCCATCAATTTTTAGCAAAACACGCTGATGTGCCCAGCGGTAAACACCTGATAGGGAATAAATTTCCATTTCAACAGAATGATGATCCGAAGCACACTTCGAAGTTTTTCAAAAGTTTTATAAAAAAGAAAGTCGAGGCTGGAGTTCTCGAATGCATGGATCATCCGCCACAATCCCCTGACCTAAACCCAATTGAAAAACTTTGGGACGAATAAGACCGGAGTCTAACGATGCTGGAACTCAAAAATGTAACCGCGTTATGGTAGAGCCTTCAAACCGTTTGGATGGGCATCCGCGAGCAAGCGCTAATCAATCTAACGGACAGGATGCTATGGATCTGTTGAGCGGTAAAAACAGCCAAAGGAGAATATTTTGAAGAAACGAACATTTAGCAATTATTTAGATAGAATGTTTCATTATTAATTACATTGAAATAAACAACGGAAAATATTTGTAATAGTCTAGTTAATATATATTTAATTTATATATATCATATATATTTATTCGGGTGTTTCGCAATGAAAATTCCGATTTTCGCGGCAACCGGCTATGTTGAAGTATCCTCCATCAGTGGGATAGTTTAGAAAAATGACCTCGATCGAACGATTATTAGGGGTGGCGCCGATTTTTGGAAGTTATCTCGTTTGAAAACTTAAAAAAATCGGCGCCATTCCTAAGAACCGTCCAATCGGGCTCATTTTTCTACCCGATTATATGGAAAGGGATTATATGGATATGGAAAGGGGATGCTATAAAATAGCCGACTGCTTCGAAAATTGTAAATTTTTTTCCAATACGGTTTTTTTATCCATATATTTAAAAAAAAAACGGAAACAAGGGTGCAAAGTCGAACCTTGCCCATTGCTCCCTCATCATTTTTCACATTTGCCAGAGTTTGGTACCTCTATGAGGAACTATGTTTCTATGAACTATATTTACATGTGTGACAAATTTCAGCTTGATATCTCAAGCCGTTCTCAAGTTGTGAACGTTCAATCAATGTTACATACACACACACATACATCCCGACATTTTTTCTGAATGTGATTTATAGATGTTCAGGGACATTCTGAACACGTTTTCATGAACATCTCGAAAAAAAAAAAAAATTCACCAAAACAAAGCTTACTCTATGAGGAAGCAAAAGAAAAAAAATCGGAGCTATTCCTAAAAATAGTCCGAGCGAGCTTATCGCTCTGCACGATTCTATGGAACCAGGATACTTTGAAAAAGCCGACTGCCGTGAAAATCGATTTTTTTTTTGCGAAACACCCTAAAATTTATATATAATAAATAATACTCCGCTCGTTCATTTGGTACATTCAATAATTTTGATTTTCCATTGAAAAACGAATCGTATCAAATAAACAATGAATAAATAATAATTACTAACATTGTCATTGCCTCTTGAAAAAATTCTATTTTAATGATCAGTGAATTATACAATACTCTCCCTCATAATTATATTCTTTCACTAGCGCCCATAATATTTGCAACATAATTTGGTGAATATACCAAAAAATAATCAAGACTAAAAGCTTGGCGTAGCGTAACGGTGGCCCACGCAAGCCCATACTTGCACATCGCCGAGATCCTCGCATCGGGCTACCGACCGTCGTCATGTGGATTCTGCACGCTCGCACAAAAAAATCGATATCTCAAAAATCCATCGAGATTTTTTGATTTTCTTTGAATAGGTTGGGAGCTGTCTCTTGAACGGTGCATCTTGAATTGTTTAAGATTTTTAAAAAATGTCCGAGCTTAGGCCGTGGATCAAAGTTGAAATTTTGAGTCGAAAATTCTATCGAAATCGGAATTATTTTTTTGTCTTTCTCACATGATCATTCAACATACAGAAGTCCGAAATCACTTAACCAGAACTCATTCGATGCGAAATTGATCGAGCTTTGCGATGGTTCGGTTAGAGAATCGGTAGACTTATTTTTGACGGAGCTACCATCTTTCCGAGTCGCGACTAATTTTTGGCTGTGTGGGTGGTAAGCGGTCTGATACTGCGGAGCGGTAGTATAGATGATAATTATTTACTTTCACGGCTTTTCCGAATTTTACAGTTTTTCAAAATTTTTTTTCACGGAAAAGCCGTGAAAGTAAATAATTACCGTATAGATATAAGATATAACGACACCTAGATATAAGATATAATAATACTTTTTTCAGTACTTTCGAATTTTACTACCATCTTCAAATGTTATCCTGACTGGGATCGTTTGACACGAAACATATTGTTCTCGTGTTTTTTGGCGACCAGTGTTTTACCTAGAAAAAAAATCTAATGACCATTTTTTTCTGGGGTTACGCAGGTTGATAAAAATTACGAAGAATACTTACGACAAGCATAATCAGAATAAAAAATTGTCGTTCGACTTTTTTTGGTGACACATTGGTCGAATCAAAATACGGGAAAAAATACATATCGGGTAAAACGTTGCTAGATAGTTATGAAAAAAATTTGTCGATGGTACGAAAATTCGAAAGTAGCGAAACAAATCGTTGTTTTTATTCAGGGAAACGTATTACTTTCAAAGAAATAGGTTTAGATATAGTCACGAGTATGTATTGCGGTATCGGTTACAAATTGTCCTACACGTCTGACACAGTCAGCGGGTAAATGAAGAAGGAGACGCGTCCTGAGCGAAGAGTGCTGGTACAAATAACAATGGAAGGGGATGGGTTCCTGGACACCGCGAAAACCATCGTACGCGCGTATTGAACCAAAATACATTTTATCTAGCACAAATTTTTAAAAGAAAGAATATATATATTTTTTTTAAGGTTGTGTCAGCTTCTTAGGTTTACCGATTTTTTTGATAAAGCACCTCAGTGACAACGATGATGCGTCGAATTTTCATTCAATTCTGGCAACTCGTTCAAAAGTTGTACATTTTTTTTCGATATTTCCAAAATAAATCTTAACTCCTCGAGGATCATTCTTTCGCGACTAAAATTCGTGATAGTAGTGACTGTAATAAGATATGCGGGCCGTATTCGGTGCGGGGGCACTTCGCTCATGCTTAAACCTCCGCAGCCTTTTTTTGTGAATACATTTGTCTGGATTAATCTTTGATCTGTGGGTTCGTTTGTCGCTCTCCAATTTTAGTATTAAACCAAAAATATTTCTCAATTTTGGTCGAAACACATTTCTTCCAGCCAAGTAAGTGGACCAAGATCGAACTTAAAAACTTTTCTGACCAAATCACAGGAACACTAATTCCAAGCTGCATTAAAAAAAATAAATAGGTAAATAGATCATTTTAAAGAAGGAATTTAAAATGAGCGCTATCGAGCAGTCGGTGAAAATTGATTCCGTCTCGTTCGGGCGTTTTTTGTATCTCGTTGTTACCTAAAGGAAAAAGCGTAAACTGGAAAGGATGTGATAAACTGGATAACCGCAACGGTGTCTGAGCAATAATGAGAGAGACCCTGTCTTGGTTAATGTCGTAGTACAGCAAAGATTTATATTGAATATTTTTATGTACGATACATTATGCGTTTGATATACACACATACTTATCTACGACAGTAACGTTGAGGAGAGAAATATATTCGCGTATAAAGTGACTGGCCAGTCGGTTCCAGCAATACCCCCACAACCTCGAGAACGTTTCGGAACAAAGTCCGATGCAGCACCAGCGGCACAGGCAGGGGCAAGAGACGCAGTACAGACTGAAAGGCGGAACGCGCGGCTACTTGAAAGTCCGGAGTACTTTCTGGGGTAGCACGAGCTCAGTGTCAGTCCGCACTCCATCGAGTTCGGCCTCTTTGCCGCGAACATCACCAACGGCTTTCGTTCACTGGCATCCATCTCTATAAGTGACCGATGTGCGATTTTTTTTCAACGCACAATTTATCGCCGGAAAATAGCGAAAATATTTTCAAACCTGCGTTGTATAATTGTTTCTTCATTGCAATCCTGTGATTGAAAAGGATTTAAAAAAAAAAAAGCGAAGACGGACGAATCGGCGTCGAGCGAACCTTCTTGGTTTCGAAAGGCCGACAAAGTCTCTGTGGACGGCTCCATCAGTATTTTGTTTTTCGTCCTTTTTTTTTTTTTATTAACAGTGCATATTGTGAAACTCCAAGTGTTTATTATTTAACTTCACGTCTATCAGTATGACGGTCGGTGTTAAGACGTGGAGGTGATCGCTACGAGTTCGTGATTACTTATGCCGGGTTTTTAGTATTTGGCAGAACAAGCCACTGTCGAAGGTGCTCGAAGTGCAGGAGACAAGGAACGGAGGGTGGATTAACGATTTACCGAAGGACCTGCAAATTTTTACGGTAAGATTTTAATGTCTCGTTCAGTTAGTTTAGTTTAGTAAATATCAACACGAATGATTTTTTTTTTCAAGAATGGGTCTAGCTGTTTGAATCGGTTGTTTTTTTGTGCAATGTCGTCCTTCTAAGTTGTTATGTGCAGCAATATCGCTCATCGACGTTTAGCGGTCCAGTCAACTAAACCGTCCGAGATGAACGACGGAGACCCTGCTGAGTCCTCCGTATGCACTATCCATGTATGACCACTGGTTCAGTAACTGATGAGCTTTACGAAGGGGGAACGATGCGAGCGCTGTTATTAATATGCCTATGTCAATCCGGTAGATTCCAAGGGGAGCGTTGACGCACGATAGTTGTGCGACGATGTCGATCGTGACCGAGACATGCACCGAAATTATTGAGGATCAGCATTTTTTCTTTTCCCCATTAAAGATAAACCACGTATCATTCCACCACGGATCATTTTTAAGATTTCGTTCATTTTCCGTTTGTCTCCACCTTCAACCGGGAATGTGATTGATAACTGTTTTTTTTTTAAATTAATTTTTGTATGGGTACGAAAAATGATCGAATTTATTCACAAAGATATATACGTAGATATAAATAGATATAAGAGAAAAAATTCGTAGATTTTTTTTTTTCATTACCATTTCAGAGGCCCAATTCTCATAGTCCATATTGCAGTGCAGATTATATGATATATCCGTAATTATCAATAACCCAAAGCCCGAGAGGTTCGACCACATGTTCGTAAGTTTGACGCGGTCGTCAATAAGACTCGTCGACTCTGACAAACGATTTCCATACGGATGTCGAAAAGAATTAAATATGTCTGCGCAGAAAACGGGTTTTTTAAAAACTTTATTTACTTGCAGAATAATTTTGATTAAAAATGTTGTGAAACCAGAAAATAATATGGTCTATAATAATAACACGAATCAATTGAAAGTTAAAATATTAAATTTGACTAATGTCCATTATTTGGCTACGCAAGCTCGGGAAAGAAACGAAAAGAATAATTTGTCATCGAGGTTTTAATGTCAATATTTTTAAACTGCGCCAAAATGTCGAAAACCACGATTGGAGAAAATTTCTGGAAATGCGCACGCGAGGGTTTGCATGTGTTCGTCGTGATCGTGCAAAATTAAAAAGTTCGAGAGTGGTTTAAGCTACAGCGTCCAAACTGTGCACACATGTGAAGCTTTATAGTTTCTGCGTCAGCGAAGATGAGAATTAGACTTAGAATTCGTCGAAAAATATACGTGAAGGAAGTATGTCTAGCGTGACGTCCCTAAAATTCAATCGTTTGTCTTGACTAAATGAATAAAGATATCGCCGATTTCTTTTTCAAGTATTTAGGGCATTCATTGGAAAAGCTTCCATATCATATTCAATTTATAACATCGCAAAATGGCGGAGTCATCCCGCTTCTCCTGGCGTTCCTTTTCCGTGGTAGGCAGGATATATCCCAAAATAACGAACCGAAATTAAAACTGGTGGTTGATTATCGTTTTAGAAGAGTTAAACTCACGCTTTAGAGAATTCTTTTTCTTTTTTTTTCTGCGAATCGCAGGTAATCAAAAGTTTTTTTCGATTTTGGGCCCGACTTTTCGTTAGTTTTTTATGAATTACTTTCGGGATTTCAAACGAGAACCAAATTTTTTTTTCGGAAAAGTTTCTCTTAAGCTCTAGAGAATATCTTTTTACACGAGCCCTCTAGATTTGGACGACATCGGTCGTGTGGTTCTCGGGAAATCTGGCCTAACGATTTCAAAATATTGTTTCGTGATAAACCCGTTCAAAGTTTTGGCAAAGTTTCTTGTTAGCCTCGGTTTGACGGGAGAGGCGTGACAAAATTAGCTACAATTTAGCCAATTTTTGGAATTCCTCAATAAGGTTTTATGAAAATACTTTTCAATAGGTCTTTTTTCGAAAATGCACAAAAAAAAACGATTTTTCACTCGATAGTCCCTCATCTGGCGTCAGCTTCGACTAATTGAACGCGAACTCGCTGAGGGTATAAAATATCACTTAAGGCCTTACATACAGTTAGAAGGCTTTAAAAAGACGGATTTTCAAGAATTTTTTTCGCGCAGACTATTCAATTTATTAATTTGAAAATTGGTGTACATATTATAATAACCTTATAATATATTTACATATTTTTTATTTGTAAAAATAATCATCGCGAATGTTGCTATCGCCGATCTCCTAGAGCTCCGCAAAAAAAACCAATTTTGCGGTGATCACGATATCTCTGGACCGGATTATCTGAAATGAAAAAACCAAATAAATTTCGTTAATATAATACATTATCTAGTATTTAATCGAAGGAATTAGCGAAAAAATAATTTTTGACAAAATGGCGACTTCTCAAAATAAAAGACTCGATTTTGAACGAAAATTTAAGCCTTAAATTGTTTATAAAATGGAAAATATTTATCGGAGAAAAAAAATCTTCGATTAATTACTTAAAAATCTAGTTAAAAAGGTTGTGTTAAAATTTGAGACTGATCGGTTCAGCCGTTTTCGAGAAATCTTGATCACCGATTTTGAAAACATAGTTTTGAGAAAAACGCGTTTAAAGTTTCAAAAGCGTTTTACATGTGGTAAATTTCGTTTTTTTTTCAACTTACATGGAGTCATCTATTCCAGGGCCATATAATAATACGTTCGCATGGTTGGCAATATTCAGAAAATACAAAAAAAAAAAAAACGATTTTTTGAAAATTACAAGTGTATGTAACCCCTTAATCCCTCAGTGTATGCAATCAGGTAAAAATCGGTCGAAGGCATCAGATTTTAGAGCGATTTGAAATTTGCAAAGCTCAACCATGATAGAAGGGAAAACAAGGTGCGAGTGAAACTTTGCAAACTGCTTCGTCCGAATTTGAGGCAATGCAGATCTCCTCTACGAGGAAGATGGAATTGATGAGGATAGTTCCTAATGGTAAAGTTCGTGCATTACCTAAAAAAATCGTGGGAAGCAACTTTCAAGTTTAAACTCACAGCTTGCTTATCATCCTCGGCTGAGCCTACAATTCCCGATCGAAGCTGCGTATGGATCACGTTGAATCAGAGCGAATCGTCTCCGTCGTTCAAGTGGTCGACGCGGGCCCGCCACGCGCGTTCAAACCGGAAGAGATATCGCGAACAATTTGTACGTTACGTCGAAGCACACGCGGTCTTCGTCGTCCTCGTTATGGTCGTAGTTTGCGAGTACGTAACACCGATTTCAACGAAACGTTTTGCAGTCCGGTGCTGCAACATTTCATTTCACAGCTATAATCATTTCGGGATCTCAACCGTAATTCACATTTAAATCCAAACGATTGATCGAACTCGTTTTTGCCTTGGGAATCGCGGTTGGTCCTGAAAAACATTAACCAGAGGAAACATTTTTAAAAAGGTGGAGGCTGCGAAACTTCAATAACAAACAACCTCATTCTTACTTTCATTCACGTTTTATTTCCTATCACGTAGAATAATTATATTCGTACAAATAATAAGAAAATCAATACAGAAATTAAACATTATCATGTGATACAAGAAGTATGAATTATCAGAAGATTGAGTGTTTAATTGTTTTCATTGTTCATTTATTTGATATTGAATTTTTCGGACAAATAGACTTTATAGGTGGAAAACATTAGTCCAGGAACTGTGGACCAATTTTTTTTTCCATTTATTCCATTTATTATTTCCATAATATATAATTCCATTTATTATATACATGTATATGTTACGGGTAAAGCCCGATGAGCGGGTAGATCGCGATTAACCCGAGTAAATCGCGTTCTATCCGCTTTCGTTGGGTAAAAGCCGAAATATATTTAAAATCGACTCATTTCGGGCTTTACCCGGGTAAATCTCGTTGGATCCGCTTTCGCTCGAGTAAAGTCCGAAATATATTTGAGAGCAGCAGGATCACTGGCAAAGCAGATTATAAAATTAACAATTACAGCTTTTACTTTCGCTTCTCTCGACGTCGCCTGCGACACTGCGTTCTATAATCGCTGTGGGCATTCCACAACTTTTCTCTACCATTAACAAACCTTAGTTCTTATCTTTCTGGCTACCGTTTTTTGTCTTTCTTTGATTTTTTCACTCATCCACAGAATGACATAAATCGCATTATCCGTTTTTATAGGCGTCCCTACTTTGAAAAAAAATAAAACTAACGCTTTTCTAAACTGCCCGGCAAATGACAAATCTAGAAAAAAACAAAGCATCAGTAATTTCGTTCCGTTGGGAAATAATTGGTTTTTAATCATATGGTACGTACCAAAATCAACAAAACATTTATTATATTCGTGAAGAAATGTTCTCATTGAAATACGAAAACAATTCGATTTACTTCGATTACTCGGCGGAATTCTATGAAAATTAAATCATCTATGAGAGAAAAAAATATAATAGTGTGAATAAATCGGCGCGATAGAGATCAAAATTCATTAATTTTAGCTGGCAAACAAAATTCAATTCGGACGAGCTTTATTTTTTGACCATATTGATCGATTGCTTAGCTTTGGAATGAAGATAATTTTTCTTGAAAAATATTCGTGTAAAATAGTGAAAGGCAACCTTTTTTCGCATTTCTAATGGGTTTTTATCCCCTCGAGCACTTTGACTCAGTGGATTCGTAACTTGATGATACAAATGACCGTTACCGTAATTGTTCTCTTCATTCTCAAGTCCACCCCGTTGCTTCGACGTCACGCAGTCGCTGTGGGGGTTGGACCGAGCAGGTATATTCTCAGGATTCTATATGATCCTTCGTTCATCGATCAACTTCAAAGCTACAGGAACCTCAGAACTGCATCCGTGGGTCAAAATCTTTGCTCCGCTACCGTGAAAACCCGAAAACGTTCTTTTCTACATCGATTGGGATCAGTGAGAATTTTCGAAAATTCTGCACAACAAGGAATTTTCCCTTAGACCTCGATACGTTTCTACAGTCCGGTATTACGTACATTTGCAACATTTACCTGACAAGGGGAAAAGCCATTGTAAATTATGAGACACGTGTTTTCGGCTTCTTTGTAGATGGGCCCTAGTTTAATTATTATTAATTTTTTTAAATCACTGATTGTCGCTGGTTCCAATCCTGTTGATGTCATTTTTTTTTTTTTTTATCCTTATTACTGCAATTGTGCAAACAATTGTTCTATGACGGAAAACGGTACATAACAATTTTGCAAGCATCTGTGGGGAAAATAATCTCACAATTAACGACAGTGTGCTTGATAAAAATCTTCTTCCACTGACTTGACAAACTCCATGAAATTCGCCTAGTTCTTATTGGAAGAAGTGACGTTTCTTGCTCCCGAGTTTCTATATGGAATCGACTGTTCCGCACATGTTATGGGCAAGGCGTTGAAGGACGCAGTAATACTTTTTTTCAAAGAATTTTTTTACCTTCAATAAATACCCTATTTTTCGACACCCTTAAAAAATACTCAAATGTATTTTCGCTTTCTGGACTTGAGATTTCCTCAAAGAACATCATCTATTCACTTTGAAAATCCAAAAAAATGTATTGATGTACCTTCGATCCAAAAAAAAAAAAAAATGGCGAATAAAAACAAAAAAACAAAATTTTTTGAAAACATGTTTCTGAAAAAGTTAATTTTTCACTGATTTCACGAAATTTCCGAGTTACGCCAATGTCATATTCAGATTCTTGGATAAGCTTCACATGGAAATCGTGCGTGGAAGTCTCATATCCGTTGGGAAACCAGAGAGTTATAAGCTTTTGAAAATTCGAAAACCAGAAACGTACTCGTGTGGTAGTGGTGTCCCATGAAACGGGTGTGGTATCGGAGGGTCAAAGGTACGGAAAAGTGCTCAAGCCCGACGTTCGTGAAGACAAATTCCTATTACTTCTTGATTCGTGAGGAGGACATGCAGATTCGCTTATTTACCATGACGTCTTTACTAACGAATCAGACGGAGCTTGTTGTGTTGTAAATGTTTCTACGATGACTATCATTCACGAGTATGTGAATAAAAATAAATCACGATTACGTACGAAAGTAATCCAAAAAGTGGCTGCATGATTTTTATTTTCCAATAATCCAACTATTAAAAAAAAAAAAAAAAAAAAAACTAAATCACCGGGGGAGCGTCATAAAATAATTGTTTGCACGATTGCAGTAATAAGAATTGAAAAAAAAAAAAAAAAAAATGACATCAACAGGATTCGACCCAGCGATATCATGATTGCTGGGCTAACACTTTCGTTCTGCGCTACCGGTGCTTGGTGATAGCGCAGCACGCGACTGGCACGTCGTTCATCTGCCGCCGTAACCGTGATTTAAAAAAATCAATAATAATTACACTAGGGCCCACCTACAGAGAAGCCGGGACACGTGTCTAATAATTTTCAATGTACTACCGACTTATGATAGTTTCATTGAAAAGTCAGTTTCACAGTTGAGGCCTTCCCCTTGTGAGATAACTTCTTCGGCATTTCATCTGGATTTTATACAACCGGATCTCATCACTCTAATTCTTGCGGGCTTCTTGAAAATTATATATTATAAACACGAAAAAGCACAGTTGGCTCCGACTAAAAATAATTCTCCCGGTCTACAGGTGCTATAATCCATCGTTGTAGTACAGTTTGCCAATACCGAGATATTTTTTTTAGATCTCGAGCTGATATATTTATGGATAGGTAAATGGGAGAAGCAAACGCTTTCGAATCGACTAGACGAGCGCACGCGATCGAATGTTGCTTGCTATTTATTGCTATATATATATTTATATATATTATGCGAGTGCCATAGACTTGGGAGAAATACATTTTCACCACAACGCTGCAGGCACGTACTCTTATTTTCTTACGCTCGGTGCGAATCCAGACAGAAATATTCGAGACAACGCTTGTGCACACGCACCTAACATGAATTTTTTGCTAAAACAACGAGAGCGAATCGCGGTTGAAGCTGCTACATATCGTGTTTGAATTTTTATAACGTCATTTTCATAATAAAGTGGATCTGATGTTCATTAAAATATATTATTTTCGTCCGACCCTCGCTGAAAACGCGAATTCATGTTCGTTCGCTGGCAGATTGCGCATGCGTCATTGCCTCTCGGCTGAAATCGGTCCCTTTGCGCCCGTAGCACGGTTTGCGCAAAATTCGTCTAATAACAATTCGTGTAATATTCATACGCCTAAAACAATTCGTCTAATAACAATTCGTCTAATAGCAATTCGTTATTTCTTAGAGGAAGAACGTTTCATTTTTAGTGAACCCTGGGATTTTATATGGATTTTTAGGTTCTTCTTTTGGGTTATTTTCAGTTCTCCTTCCTTTTTGGTGCGTGTGCGTGTGCGTCTGCGAATGCGAATGCGAGTGCGTGTGCCTGTGCGTGTGCGTGTGTGCGTGTGCGTGCGTGCGTGCGTGCGTGCGTGCTCGTAGGTCGCTCCAACGCGTAACCATCTTCACGCGGTCGAACGAGCTACGCCACTATATCTATATAAACGTTGTAGGAAAACTGAGCAGTAAGAATTTCGAGACCCATCCGTTTTGAGAGATAAATTAAATGAATGCTGCATTGAGACGAAATAACAAAAATTTTTATTTCCGTTGATGCTTAAAAAGTTTACATAGTCGAGGTGCACTTTATGTGGAATAGTCTTTTATCCATAAGAGACAATTTCCTTGATCCGGACTTACAGAATTTCATTCCGGAATGTAATATGTGTACCATGAATTAGTTTTACATTTCGTAATCGAACAGCTAAGTCTATCCTGGCCCTCGTATATTTTTCTACCAATGAAAACTTTACCCTGACATTCGGTAAATTGTTTGGCTTGTTTGGCGAGTTAAACTTCTCCTCGGTAGTCGTTATTTGATGATCCTCAGTTCATTCTAAGCTGGCTCTCAGTGCCATTCGTTCGAGTGTCCCACCGACACCATTACAAGCTTTTCTACCATGGGCACTGGCAAAAGAACGCAATTCTGCTGGGATTCCAAAATAATCCTCGTGGTACTAACAAATTATCATTTTTTAAATAATTTTTAATTGTTCGGTGGCCTCGTCAGAGAAGTAAAAAAATGTTGCCATATTTTTTTTAATGTTTCTTACAAAATCAACTACTATTCCAGAGAACACGTCCACTGCTCCGAATGAAAAAGATAAAAAATTATTTCGCAAAATGCACCTCGCCTATGTAGAATGTTTAAGCGCCAACGGGAATACAGTTTTACTATTTTGTCTCAATACAACATTGGCTTAATACATCCATCAAAACGATACAATCTCCAAAGATTTATACTTCAAAATAGTCCTAGAAAATTACAATTCCCAATAAAATCATGAGAAAAACGTTTTTCCGGTACGTTACTAAATGACACGGGCTTCTTTGAACCAATAAAATTTCCTTTTGAAAGATTGAAAAAAAAAAAAAAAAATAGAACGATAAGTTTGAACACCATGACAAAATTAGACTATCCCCCAAGTCAGTGGTATTCCATCATATAAATTTAAAAAAAAATCGAAAGAGACAATGTCTAAAAAAAAATGTTTTCGTTAAAAAATGTAGTACTTATGATCAGTGTTGGGCAGCCCTGAAGTACATTTGTACTTGAAGTCCCGTGGGAGTCCAAAGTCCGAAAGGACTTCCGACTTTGCAGCCGTGGGAGTCCAAATTCCGAATGGACTTCGGACTTTGAAACCGTGGAAGCCCAAAGTCCGGATGGATTTCGGACTTGGCAACCGTGAGAGTCCAAAGTCCGAAAGGATTTCGGACTTTGCAACCGTGAAAGTCCAAAGTCCGAAAGGATTTCGGACTTTGAAACCGGAGGAGTCCAAAGTCCGGAAGGACTTCGGACTTGATAACCGTGGGAGTGCAAATTCCGGATGGAATCTGGACTCCGGCGTTCGCCGAGGCCAAAATACAAATGTTATAGGTGATGCCACGTGTACCGAGTCTACAATACAAATGTACTTTGTACTCCTACGTTTCCATGGCCAGAATAAATATAAACTTTGTACTTTCACCTTTGCAATGATTAAAAAGGATGCAAAGTCGAAACTTGCACATTGCTTCCTCATAATTTTTTATATTTGCCAAAGCTCACTCTATGAGGAAGCCAAAATTGATCGGCACAGTTCCTCATAGAGGAAACTCTGGCAAATGTGAAACATTATAAGGAAGGAACATGCAAGGTTCGACTTTGCATCCTTTTTAATCATTGCAAAGGTGAAAGTACAAAGTTTATATTTATTCTGGCCTTGGAAACGTAGGAGTACAAAGTACATTTGTATTGTAGACTCGGCACACGTGGAATCACCTATAACATTTGTATTTTGGCCTCGGCGAACGTCGGAGTCCAGATTCAATCCGGAATTTGCACTCCCACGGTTATCAAGCCCGAAGTCCTTCCGGACTTTGGACTCCTCCGGGTTCAAAGTCCGAAGTCCCGTCGGACTTTGGACTCCTCCGGTTGCAAAGTCCAAAATCCTTTCGGACTTTGGACTTTCACGGTTGCAAAGTCCACAGTCCCGTCGGACTTTGGACTCCTCCGATTGCAAAGTCCGAAATCCTTTCGGACTTCGGACTCTCACGGTTGCCAAGTCCGAAATCCATCCGGACTTTGGGCTTCCACGGTTTCAAAGTCCGAAGTCCATTCGGAATTTGGACTCCCACGGTTGCAAAGTCCAAAGTCCCGTCGGACTTTGGACTCCTCCGATTGCAAAGTCCGAAGTCCTTTCGGACTTTGGACTCTCACGGTTGCAAAGTCCAAAGTCCATCCGGACTTTGGACTTCGGGACTCCTCAAGTCCAAATTTGCCCATCACTGCTTATGATCAAAAACAGTTCTTACAATCTTCGAATCGGTATGGTCATGTATATGAGGATGCCCCTTGAAAATGATGACGCTTTGCGTCCGTGCTTAGAATATTTGTTTCTGGTGAAAAAAAATAAGAGCTTTTTCATTATTGTGAAAACGGATTTTGCAAGTCCGTGTGTGCGTGTGCGCGCGCTTGGGGAAAGGACGTTCAATCGAGCAACCCGCATAATTTCCTATCGATATGTCGAATCTTCATATATCGCTCGTATCCTTGAGGTGACAATGGCCGTAAAACTACAGATGGCGTGCATTGATACCGATGCCGATAATACAGATTGACCCGCCCGATACCGGATGGCGGATATAACAAACGAAGTGAAGAATAGTTCTCACGGTTATATCAATTAAAACGTTGGGTACTTTCGGATTTCGTTATTATTGAAAATTACGATACTCGGTCTCGGCGACTGTATAATTGCGTTGAACACGCATGGAGTGCATTCGTGACGGGGTCACGGTCAAATTTCACGGATCAACAGGTGTGAATAAAGCCGATAGGCGGGTGTCCCCCGGAAGTCGACTATCCATTATCGACCATCCAATCGTCGTTCTATATTGAATAGAATTTGCTGCATAACATTTGCTATATTCTAGATGTGACAAACAATGAAAATTAAAAATTAGATAAAACAAAAAATTCTCATTTCATTTTTTTCATTTTTTTTTCTTAAATTCCTTAATTAAAAACGAAAATTTTGGACATCACCGGAATTGGGCATCAACTTGGTTCGAAAGTTACAGCTTTTTAACGTGTTCACCGGTTAAACAAAATGGATATATCTCAGTAACGGTTAGTGATAAATTGAAAAACTATTGCGGTTTTTTTTTTCATTTTTGCACTCTATATATGATAAAGTTATTCATTTTTATCCTGCACCTATGAAGCAATTGTTATTAATAATTAAATAGATAGAATAAATAGAATAAGAACACGTTTGATGTCAAATAAACACATTGAAGCTATATTTTCCGAACGAAACGTCCGAACAAGCACTGTAAGGTCTTAACATTTTTGGTTATTCTCAAAGAATCTATAAAGAAAGAATTAAACAAATGAAATGAGCATTTTTAGTTTTTTATAATTCTTAATTATGTAATCGTTAATAGCAATTGCTTCATAGGTGCAACATAATTATGAATAACTTTATCACATATAGAGTGCAAGAATGGAAAAAAAACACAAATAGTTTTTTAATTTATCACTAACCGTTGCTGAGATACATCCATTTTATTTAACCGGTGAACCCGTCAAAAGCTGTAACTTCCGAAACAAGTTGCTGCCCAATTCTGGTAATATTCTAAATTATCGTTTTTGATTGAAGAATTTAAGAAAAAAAAATGAAAAAAATGAAATGACAATTTTATGTTTCATTTAATTTTTAATTTTCAATTGTTAATAAATAATTGTTACATCGGCGCAACATAATCATGAATATCTTTATCGTGTAGAGCGTGCAAAAACGAAAAAAAAAACATCCCTGGTTTTTCCCTTTATCACTAACCATTGGCCTCAACTGGAAAACCCCGAAATACGGGTCTCTTTATTTTCAACATATATTCGTGTAAAAAATTAGGAGGCGAAAATGTTGGCCCAAGGTTCAAAGCTGTCTGTGTTGACGTGGAATACCCCATATAAGATCGAAGGTTTCTGATGTATAATATTTAGAAAATTCATATCTTCACCGATTCGAAAGTTCTTCTTCCGATTCTCAGGTAAAAGGCAACGAAAGCGGAAGACCGAAATATTCAGAAAGAAAAGTCTGACCGTTGATGAGGTTTAAGTTAGTATCCCCGATACCGCAATAGCCAAAACTATAACCATGTCGTGATTGACTTGCGTGGTACTTCAATGTGGCAACGTCACGTGTTATTATGTCAAGTAGGAAGAGAAATAACATTCGAATCAACGCGCCCCGATGTAGTGCTTGAATAATGTCACAATCGAAACTTTCTTGCAGCGTTGCCATACGTACTGAATCACGACCAACTCGCTGTTATAAACAGTAATTTCTCGATGTTTATTTGTTTATTATTGTCATCACACTCTCCGAAGCTGTAATTTCAAGTACTCTCAATGTTCTCCGAATATTAAACTTACATTCCATTCTTTTTCATCAAAATTTGAACGGGACTTTTTGTATTATATGAAACTGAATGGATCAAACGCGTGATTTTCCATGAGACTCCATGTTAAACGTATCCAGTTGAGGTATTGATAACTTTTTTTTTTGCCTTCTGAAAAACTATAAAAAATAAACTAATAATTTCTCATCAATACCAACTAGGTAGGTAAAGTTTCATGAATGTCTAAATGGTAATGCTCCAACCGAAGATAATGCTTCAAGCCAAACAGCGTTCGTTCGACGCGCCGGTGAAAGGTTTGTAAAAAAAGTTTACGACCAAGACTTTCTTCGTAGATGATGCTTGAGGATATGACCTGACAATATATGTATATATAGCGCGAGAATATTATTCAATCACAATATCGTCGATTGAGTCTGCGACGCAGATTACACAACTAAATTAGATAACTTTCTCCGATCTCGATTAAGTATCCTCTTACCAAAGTATCATGGTTTAACTCATCGAGTATTTGAAGTTTTCTAGACACCTGAACGTGTGAAAAGGTAGCCCCTAAAGGATTCGCCCCCACTCACGACCACGTAAGAAAATGGAAACGAAGCTTCTGTCACACCATCTCGACAATTCGAGCTCGGTATTGGGGTCCTCTAGATATTTTTGAGCTAACGCCAGCGCTGTTGCGGTCGCTTTGATCGTTCACGAACTCGAAAGTACGTGACGAAAGTCCGCTGCAAAGTGCAGATTACCTTATTCAAAAATTCAGAAAGGATAAAATAATTGTCGGTATTATCTCAGTTTATTAATAGTTTGAATTAATTAGTTCAACATTTTAAAAGGATGAAATAATTTTCGATATCTTCTTAGTTTATTAATAGTTCGAATTATTTGAAAAATTAAAAATGATTTAATAGTTCTCGATATCATCTTAGTTTGGAAAGAGTTTGAATTATGACCGTTCGTGTTTGTGAATTCTTCATGATTCTCATGAAGGCTTCGATTCAGTCGGGAGACGTCGATAATTGGACCATCCGCTGAAAACCTTCGATTCTTTCCAAAATATTTTCAAGAATGGGTAGGTCTCGAAGTTCAGACTCTCATCAGTCCGAAAACGTATATATATAGATATAGTGGCGTAGGAAATAACCATCTTCACGCGGTACAACGAGCTACGCCACTATACCTATATATGAGCAAGTCCACCAATTCGAGTACCGGTTTTGGGCGTCGATATCAGCGATCTTTTTGTAACTTTGAGAAATGGAACCTCCCATTGAGAAATGAACTCTGATTTTTTTTTAGATTTTTCCCTTGGTTATTTTCGCTGTAATTGTATGGGTAATTCTGTGAGTTTGTCATGTTTTTCTTGTTTTCATTAATTTCTCAATGTGTTTTAATAGGAGAAAAAATTAAACGCGACCACCTTTTCTTTGTGAAAAAAGCTCAGCATTTCGAAAAAAAATACAAAAACATTTTTGGGACTTGAAAAATTACTT
Organism: Sussaba pulchella; assembly: GCA_963971145.1. Lineage (NCBI taxonomy): Eukaryota > Metazoa > Arthropoda > Insecta > Hymenoptera > Ichneumonidae > Sussaba > Sussaba pulchella. The sequence continues at coordinate 9,692,361 of OZ020177.1, read as the reverse complement.
AAAATCGCATTTGAAATATAAAAGTCGATTTTTCTCAAATGTATATTTTTTAAAAAACTTGAAAGTATTTTTATCGAAAAGCTGAGAAATTTTCACGTATCATATGTAGAAATGAAGTTGGGACCTCTGTAATAACTCGTTGAATCACCAAATGTATAACGAAACAACTAAAACCTTAATTAATATTTTTTTATTTTCAAATGATTCGTAATACTGAGATCAAGAAACCGAGATAATTTGATAAGTTGACAAGTTTCTGCAGGTAATGACGTCGAGTTTTTTTATTTCATCGTATTTTGAAATGGAAACATTCTTAATTTTTTAAATGAAAAACCAGTATTTTGACTTTTAAATGCTGTAAAAAATTAAAAAATCAATTTGAAAATAAAGACTTGCCTTCATCACCTGCAGAAACTTAGCAGCTACTGAAATTACTCCGGTTTTTTCGTCTCAGATGCTCCAGTAATTAGTTATAATGGGCACCGCGATACAAATTTTTTTCTTAGACGTCTGCAGAGATTCTCCGTCAATTGCTTAGTTGTTCATTAAAGTTAATGAAAATTTTATAGAATATTCTTCAAACGTAACGTTATTGAGTTAGTCATTATATCAATAAATGTATATCAACTGTATCGTCAAGAAAAATTATCAAAAATATCCTTTTTTTAATATCGAACTAACCTTACCCCGCCCTTAAGTTGTAGATGGTGCACTTGCAAAGCTAACAGCGTCACCACATGACTCTAAGTTTCATCTTTGATCATATGGTTTCCATGTATTTAGAAACAGTAATACGAATCATTTGGAAATGAAAAAAATATAAATTGAGGTTTTAGTTATTTTGTCACACATTTGGTAATTCAACGAGTTATTACAGAGGTCCCAACTTGATTTCTACATATATTACGTGAAATTTTCTCAGCTTTTTGATAAAAATACTTTCAAAATTTTTAAAAAATAAACATTTGAGAAAAATCGACTTTTATATTTCAAATGCAATTTTAAGTAATTTTTCAAGTCCCAAAAATGTTTTTGTATTTTTTTTCAAAAAGCTGAGCTTTTTTCACAAAGAAAAAGTGGTCGCGTTTAATTTTTTCTCCTATTAAAACATATTGAGAAATTAATGAAAACAAGAAAAAAATGACAAACTCACAGAATTACCCATACAATTACAGCGAAAATAACCAAAGGAAAAATCTTAAAAAAAATCAGAGTTCATTTCTCAATGGGAGCTTCCATTTCTCAAAGCTACAAAAAGATCGCTGATGTCGACGCCCAAAACCGGTACTCGAATTGGTGGACTTGCTCATATACGTTTTTGAACGAATGAGAGTATGGACTTCGAGACTTCTACCCTCAAAAAAAGCTTGGTTTTTTCTACATCGAAAACATACTTTTCGATCATGGGCATCGTAGAAGTGTCGCAGTTATACGGTTCGATCCGAGCGTTGGTCGTGCTCACGCACTCGGACAACGTAGATCATGCGACTCCCTCTCGTCACTGTCAACGAAAAGTTTCTACTCAAAATCGTCTTAAAAAAAAAATCGTCTTAAAATCGTCGTCGTCGTAAAATCGTCTTTTTCATTCTATTACAAACCTTGATGATTATTTTTACTTTATTCGATAATCTGGGCGACGTACTACACGGAATGAAGCTTATGAGCGCGGCCCAATATCAAATTGTCGGTGCGGATCGAAACTCCGAATATACAATGTTCCGACAGGTCAATACATTGAATTATTAGGTGTACAACTTTACTTCCGCCGTTTTCGAAAACATTCGATGAGCCTCAGCCCCAGATTTCTTCATATTGAAGCAGAAAAATAAATCCTCCCGCAAATGACGACGATTTCGCTCGTACACTGACACTTTCGGCCGAGAGTAACTTTATGATACAGCCACAAATCGACCAATTTTTTTATGGGGTTATGTTGGCGGATGTTCAAGTTTATTGCGTGACGTCTATGGTCTATTTATTTCGACCACTACTCGCCCCGAGTGCCCTCCATGGGAAAACGGCAGAAGCAAAGTTGTACACCTAATAAAATTCTCCGAAAATAAATGCTCCGAATTGGCATGACTCTGACTGTCAATATCCCGGAAGATCAAAATCCCAAATAAAAAAATTGAAAATTTTTTACAACTCTTGACTGCAAAAAAAAACTCGGAAGCGAAAAAAAAAAACAAAACTTTAAAAAATATATGTTTCGGTGAATTCAATATATTGGATTGTAGCAATTTCTTTACTTCTCTCAATTTAGTCGGGAGACGTCATTAATTAAACATAAAGATGACATGGAATACGAATGTTTGACGATGCGAAAGAAGACGTCTCCCGACTGAATTGAGAGAAGTAAAGAAATTACTGAGATTGAAAATATTGAGTTCACCGAAATCACCGATCATAAATCGAACTGTGAATAAACTAAGATGATACCTCGATTTGTTTCATCCTTTTTAAATTTATTTTATTTGAAATATTTTTTTATAACATACTTTTTATGATAGATATTTTTTTAAGTTTTGTTTTTTTTTTCGCGTCCGAGTTTTTTTGCAATCGACAGTTTTTTCAAATTGAAAATTTTTTTTTTTCTTCAATCTTTTCAAATTCATTACGTTTTTTCATTTTTTTAAATTGTTCTATCAATTTAAGATTATCGAACAACTATTTTAATCTAAGAAAACTCAATGAACCTCATCGATAAGATGTGTGACAGCGTTAATTTGAAATTGATTGGAACTCAGCGGTTGTACAAGAATGTAAATTTATTATGAAACAACTATTTTAACCATCGCCTGAAGAGGACTCGATGAACCTCATCGATAAGAATGTCTGACAGTATTCACTTGGAAATCATTCGAACTCAGCGGTTATACATAAATGGAAATTCAAGACACCCGTGTTTCGCTGCAATTTGGAGGGGAAGCCACAATCGTTGAATTTTGGAAACAGCAAGTACAAGAGAGTCGTGTCAACGAGCGTTTCAACTATCGAACAACTATTTTGAGAAATATTTTTATTTTTCACAACGATATCGGTTATCCGTTCTTTCAATCTAAGTAATGATAAAAATTGTGGACTCAATGAATCCCATCGACAAGATTTTCTCGCAGTGTTAATTTTGTATTGATTGAAATTCAGAGGTTGTACAAAATAAATTATAGATTTTTTTCAGATTTATTTTGTGAAACCTCTGAATTTCAATCAATACAAAATTACTTAAATTGAAAGTACAGATAACCTATATCGTTCTGAAAAATAAAAATATTTCTTAAAATAGGTGTTCGATAATTAAAATGCTCGTTGACATGACTCTCTTCTACTTGCTGTTTCCAGAATTCAACGGTTGTGGCTTCTCCTCTAAATTGCAGCGAAAAACAGGTATTTTGAGTTTACATTTATGTATAACCGCTGAGTTCGAATAATTTCCAAGTACATACTGTCAGACATCCTTATCGATGAGGTTCATTGAGTTTTCTTAGATTAAAATAGTCGTTCGATAATGAATTAACCCTTAAATGCGCCGTGTTGCCGTTTGGCAACATATATTTTCTGGCTCTACATTTACATTTGGATGCTTTTTAAGCATTGTAGGCAAAAGTCAACGGATCGCTTACATGTATTTGCTTACAGTGAGCGCCATTCATGCGACGCAGATGTTTTTAAATGATTTTTAATAATTTTTTCATAATTAAAAAAAAAAAAATTTTTTTATTTTTTTTATTATTTTTCCGTTAATATACATTCTTTTCTGAATAGTAATTGATATATGGAAACTGTAAACAAAATCTTGCGCATTTATGGGTTAACATTCTTGTACAAACGTTGAGTTTCAATCAATCCAAAATTAATGCTGTCACACATTTTATCGATGAGGTTCACTGAGCTTTCTTACATTACAATAGTTGTTCGATAATGAATTTACATTCTTGCACAAAAATCTAATCTGAAAAAAGACTTACCGTTGAGCTGGCTCGAAATACACTCGTATATATATTTTTTTAAATTACGTTTTTTTTTTAATTTTTTTGTACTCTGAATTATCTGACGTTTCTGTCACTGGCGAGTGACAGAAACGTCAGATACGTTTCTATATTACGAAACCCTCGCGATTGGTCGCTCTGAAGCCCTCGCGATTGGTCGAACGCGTTATGTCCCTCTTTCGAATGGGTTCGGTATTTTTGAACAATAAAAATCTCTTTGAGTTAGCATCCGATCATATATGAGGCATTCGATGCCCGTTCGAACGGCCAAATAGTTGTCCACTCTCAGAAAAAATTGAAATTTTGTGAAATTATTCAATTATATGAAAGAGAGTAGTTTACATTTTTTCAAAATTTTTGGATCGCATTTTTTTGAGTTTTTGAAAATTTGAAAATTTTCTACGTGCTGTTATATCTTTAAAGCATACGATGAAACAGGAAAATGTTTCAGATAAAAAAGTTGCATTTTTTCATAAACTTTGTGAACGAAATTTTTTCTGAATTTTTCGAGTGAAAAAAATCACCATTTTCATAAAAAATATACGAAAATAATTTTTTTCGGTCGGTATGTCACTTTCGATTTCTCTCGAAAAGTTCCAGGAAATACTCTGAAGTGTGCTCAATAGACACGTATTTTTTTTAGATAGCTCGATTAGTAGTTCCAACGCTATGCTTTGTTTCATTGATATTTTTTTTTTGTATTATTCGAAAAATCAATTATTATTGAAAATCATACTCTCGCAAATTGTTTCTTTCAGATGTCTAAATGAAAGAACATCGACAATACTAATATTAATGTTTTGGCGCTTATTGGAGCATAGCTCAACGGTAACGTAGATGCAACTCCATTGAACTCGTTCGAAAAGTTCAATGATTCAATTAATAATTCTCTGTGGTAACATTATATTTTTTTCTTATTGTTCTGAACATTCATCACAATGTCAAGCATCTATGCTCCACTTTTTTCCAGTTCTTGCATTGTGATTAATGTGATGCATCTATGCTTTATTTTTTTCCAGTTCTAACATTGTGATTAATGTTTACAACTATACGGGAAAAATATAATGTTAGGACAGAAAATTATTAATTCAATAATTGCATTTTTTGAACGAGTGATTATAGAGCGTAGCTTTTGAGCGAGTTCGATGGAGTTCCATCTACGTTACCAATGAACTATGCTCCAATAAGAGCCAAAACATTGATATTATTATTGTCGATGTTCTTTTATCTAAAAATTTGAGAGAAACAATTCGGAAGAGTATGATTTTCGATAATAATTGATTGTTCTAAAAAAACAAAAAAAAATATTATCAATAAAATAAAGCATAGATTTTCAACAACTAATCGAGCCATTTGAAAAAAATACGCGTCTATTGTGCACACTTCAGAGTATTTTCTGGACCTCTTTGAGATAAATCGAAAGTAACATACCGACCGGAAAAAATTATTTTCGTATATTTTTTATAAAAATGGTCATTTTTTAACTCGAAAAATTCAGAAAAATTTTTTTTTACAAGTTGTATGTAGAACTGCAACTATTTTGTCTGAAACATTTTTCTGCTTAATCGTATGCTTTCGAGATCTAACGGTCCTTAGAAAATTTAAAAATTTTGAAAAACTCAAAAAAAAATGCGATCCAAAAATTTCAAAAAATGTACATTACTCTCTTCCATATAATTAAATAATTTGACGAAATTCTAATTCTTTTGAGAGTGGACAACTTTTTGACCGTTAGAAACGGCATGGAATGCCTCATATATTATCATCCTATAACAGGCTCTGTGATCTACAGAATCGATGTGCCAAAATCTGTCAGAAGGGAATCAGCCGTTTCGCCATACGCTTGCCCGGTGGGCAGTCGGGAGTTAAAAACGTATATATTGATTCGACTGGTCCTTAGCAGAGGTCATTTTCGAAAAAAATAGAAACGCACCCCACACAGTTTCCAAATAGTTTAAAAAAAATATTGGCGAAGTCCCTCCTCCCTATCTCAATATTAACCCGTGCCTAAGTAATTTTATATTTTTTGTTATTTATTAACATGCGATGCATATTGAATTAGTTTATTGCAGCTAAAATATCAACAGAATAAAAATTTTCCCCATATGCTTTTTTCATCAGAAAAGTGCGGCTTGTTTAGAAAAAAATGTCTCATCACCAACAACAAAATGGCTGAACTAATATGGTGGCCTGAAAATTGAAAATCATTAAAAATACGCTAAAAATTGATTTTTCACTTCGATGGGGTCATGGAAGGGGAACTTGGAACTTAAAATATGATAGACACTTAAGTGCAACTCATACGACGACGTTGCATACAAAAAAAAAAATATATTTACTCCAACGATTTTTATCTATGGTTTTCGGTGTTTAATTCTCGTTGTAAGCTTTCGATTTATAAAAATTACAGGAGAATCAGTGAAAAATCAGAATAAATGAGAAAACTAATCAGTTCAGATATCATTTTAATTATATGTATATTATTATTATATATATATATATATATGAATGGTTCCATAAACTATAGGCATCGGTCCGGGTGACCCCCCCTCAGATTCTTTTCAAATTTTTTTGGGATGTGGTCCTTGATGACCTATATGTGCCTGAATTTTTTCGGATTTTTTCCTCCATTATTTCGGCTGTAGTAATTAAGGGCATTTCCTGACATTTCCGTTTTTTTTTTTCAATTTAATTTCATAGTATTGTATCGCAAAATGAAAATTACACTCAGAATGCATTTCTATGTGAAATTTTCTCAACTTTTTGAAAAAAATATTGATTCTCCGTTTGGACTAACGCAAAGCTCTCAAAATCGACCTTTAATAATAAAAAGCTATTTTTCGGCCATTGCGCATGTCTGAAATTTTTTTTCAATATTTTTTTCAGAAAGCTGGAAAAATTTCACATATAATACGTCAAATTCACGTTGGGATGTCTGTAAAAACTGCTAGAATCGATGAAAGTTCAAAAATTCAATGATAAACCAAATTTTATTTTCTCCCTTCAAAATGTATAAATTCTCCTTCAATCCTCTTGAGCTATCGATCATTTTGAATTTTTGTCTTTTAGATAGAAATGCAATGTCTTGACTACTCCCAATATCCTGCAGTGAAAGAAAGTTATACGATTATTTATACAATGAAATAAAAAATAGGCCTTAACATTTCTTGAAAATATTTCTTTAATTGCAAAATAGTTTTCATTCGTTTTTAAAAACTTGAACAATAGAAAAATTTGAAGAATTCGACACAGGCCTTACAATAGCGGAACCTAAGTTATTGCTAATTGGCGTAATGTTGTGAATTGATCGGGTCCCTTTGATTGATTTCGAGTGAGATGCTCGTTCATCTAACGTTGGCTTTAATTCAAAATATTTCGTCCCCTCAACGAACACAACGTCGATATTTGGCAGACTTTGATTTGTCCTCTCAAACAAATCGTATGGCGTGAGAATGTGTTCGTCTGGGTCCTTTTTCTTGCATTTCGCTTAATGGTCCCTCCCAAACCATCGCACGGTCCTTTGCCATGCGCGGTCGCGAAAAAATGCCAATCAGCCTCAATATCGAAATCATTTTCATGATAACATAAATTTGTAAATGCGTTTTTATTTTTAAATTGCTGCGGCACTCCATCACTGAAGTAGTGAATTCTTTTAACCACATGAAATTTTGAAATCGTGTTTGAGACAGTTACGCCAATTCGCAATAACTTAGGTTCCGCTATTGTAAGGCCTGTGTCGAATTCTTCGAATTTTTCTATTGTTCAAGTTTTTAAAAACGAATGAAAACTATTTTGCAATTAAAGAAATATTTTCAAGAAATGTTAAGGCCTATTTTTTATTTCATTGTATAAATAATCGTATAACTTTCTTTCACTGCAGGATATTGGGAGTAGTCAAGACATTGCATTTCTATCTAAAAGACAAAAATTCAAAATGATCGATAGCTCAAGAGGATTGAAGGAGAATTTATACATTTTGAAGGGAGAAAATAAAATTGGGTTTATCATTGAATTTTTGAACTTTCATCGATTCTAGCAGTTTTTACAGACATCCCAACGTGAATTTGACGTATTACATGTGAAATTTTCTCAGCTTTCTGAAAGAAATATTGAAAAAACATTTCAGACATGCGCAGTGGCCGAAAAATAGCTTTTTATTATTAAAGGTCAATTTTGAGAGCTTTGCGTTAGTCCAAACTGAGAATCAATATTTTTTTTCAAAAAGTTGAGAAAATTTCACATAGAAATGCATTCTGAGTGTAATTTTCATTTTGCGATACAATACTATGAAATTAAATTGAAAGAAAAAACGGAAATGTCAGGAAATGCCCTTAATTACTACAGCCGAAATAATGGAGAAAAAAATCTGAAAAAATTCAGGCACATATAGGTCATCAAGGACTACATCCCAAAAAAATTTGAAAAGAATCTGAGGGGGGGGGGGTCACCCCGACCGATGCCTATAGTTTATGGAACCATTCATATATAATGATATATTCAATCATGTTGTCGAAGAATGAAATAAATATCAAATCAACGGAGATTTCTTAACGAAGATCATTTGACGGGATACCGTCGAAAATCGTCGTTGATATTTTTTTTTAGTCAACCAAACCGAAGGTTCTTTTCTTTCTTTATACATTTTTTGATGCATTTTTTTTTCTCTTTTCTCATCTAGATGCGGTGCAGACTCACATTTGTGGACGACTTCCTCAATCGTAGTTTCTACAAACTCGGACTAATAGTCGGTCGATATCCGGGCTACTTCGTCATTGTTCCGCTACTTCTCGCTTGCGTCTGCATCACCGGGTATCAGCGGATTCATTACCAAACCGATCCGGAATACCTTTTCTCGCCGATAAATGGGCCAGGAAAAAGGGAGCGTGCCATCGTTGAAGAACATTTCAAAGTCAATTACACCTATCACTTCAGCGTGGCGAGAATCACCAGACCAGGTACAGTAGCTTCTTTTTCGCGAAACTGCGCCTGCGTAAATTTTAAGAAGGTCGAAAATGATTTTTTCGAGAACATAATATTTTCGTTGGATTCCTACAAAATATAATTCACAACCTAACATTTTCACGTGATGCGCAATTTTAAGTGCAGATAGTATCGAAGCCTATGGGAAGAAAATAAGGACAGTTAACCCTTCCATTTGCAGCCGGAAATTTTCTCCAGGACGAATTACGAACAGACAATGAGACAGACAAAAAATGTCGTCTATCCATATCTTACGTACTGCTGACGTTAGGGGCAAGACATTTTGCATAGAAAGTTTTTTATAACAGAGATGCAAATTCGTATTCCTCACTTTTCGAACATGTTCGGCTTTTTAGATTGACGTATCTTTATTGAAAAATTTACCGACCTTTTTCGCCCCCGGGAATTTATTTCGTAAAATGATAAGATACGTACTCCTTGATTTTTCAATTACAGTCTATCAAGTCTCGAGTCTGTGACATCCCTGGTTTACCAAGATACGAGCGTCCAGGAAAAGTTGACTCACTCTTTCTGCCCACGTTAATTGTGTTGCCGGGGGATTATAACATACTTGTTGTTTGATTTTTCGAGAAGAATGCGATATACAGTTCTACGATCGTAACAACTTCGGCTTATCAGATATAAGTGTCCTCATAAAAAAATTTAACGTCCCTTTGTCGGCTCCTCCGAGGGATAGTTCTGGTTTATAATTTTCAAAAAATCAATTTTTCTCCCTGACATTTTTCGAAAGTATATGGGGGATTCCACGGTGAAACCGGCCGCTGCGTACCGTTGATTCAAAATTTTTGCCCCACGAATTTTCACATCAATAAACGTCGAAAATGAAGAGACACGCGTTTCCGGGTTTGCGTTTTCAGCGCCTGCTATTGAGATGCAGTGGAACGAAGTTTTTCAATTATTTACGATATTTAGTATTTCAAATCGATATATCTCAACAACCGTCAATGATAAATTAAAAAACCAGGTGAGCTTTTTCTTTTGATTTTACATGGTCTATGCGATAAAAATAAGTACAATTGTGTTGCACCGTTTGAACTATTATTAATTAACAATTAATCGCCCAAACATTGAATATCTCAAAAAACCCCTCATTGATTTTTCTCATTTTTTTTCTCTAAGCTCTTTGAATAAAAACAAAACGACTGAGACCGCCCCCAACTTGGCTAGAGTCTTAGTTTCGAAGTTACAGCTTTTTTTGTCATGAAAAACACGTTTAATTTGATTTATTTCTCAGCGATAATTCATATTGCACTGTGAACTATTGGCCGCTCGTTGTAACGAACATTTATAACATATATATGTATACATTAGAGTGGTCCTTGTTTGGAGTTGAAAAAAAAATCCATGTTGGATCTCCTCCAATCGATTAAAAATCCTGAAAAAATAATTCCCCAATTTTTTCAGATTTTTATTTCATTCCTTTCGTCTCCCTATTTTAGGGTGAAGTTTTAAATTGAGGATAGTATGATATTCATGGCACCGCGATTTGATGCACTTTTCGTATAGAACACCCAAAAATAAGGAGAAAAACCGGAATAAAATTTTTTTTTTCTCTCTTAGATTTCGAGTTATCGAATTTTTTGTGTTATATTTTTGTCCGAATTTTTTTTTCTTGTTTTTTGTCCGGTTTCTTCGATGCACTATTTGTATAGAACACCCCAAAATAAGAAGATAAACAAGAACAACATTTTTCGATATCTTGCTTAGATTTCGTGTTATCGAATTTTCTTGATTTAAATTTTACGATTTAAAAATTCAGTCAAAAATAAAACCAAAAAAATTCGATTACTCGAAATCTAAGCGAGATATCAAAAAATTTTGTTCTTGTTTTTCTTTTTTTTTGGGGTGTTCTATACAAAAAGTGCATCGAAGAAACCGGACAAAAAACAAGAAAAAAAAAATTCGGACAAAAATATAACACAAAAAATTCAATAACTCGAAATCTAAGCGAGATGAAAAAAAATTTTATTCAGGTTTTTCTTCTTATTTTGGGGTGTTCTATACGAAAAGTGCATCAAATCGCGGCGCCATGAATATCGTACTATCCTCAATTTGAAACCACACTAAAATAGGGAGACGAAAGGAATGAAGCAAAAATCTGAAAAAATTCGGGAATTATTTTTTCAGGATTTTTAACCGATTGGAGGGGATCCAACATGGATTTTTTTTACAACTCCAAATAAGGACCACTCTATTATACATACGTATGTATATAAACATATAGATATATATATAGGGAATTCCACGGCGAAACCGGAAGCTACGTACCGATGATTCAGAAATTTTTACCCACGATTTCTTACATCGATATACGTCAAAAATGAAGAGACACGTGTTTCCGGGTTCGCCGTTTTCAGCGCCCGTTATTGGGATGCAGTGGAATGAAGTTTTTCAATTATTGACGATATTTAGTATTTCAAATCGATATATCTCAACAACGGCCAATGATTAATAAAAAAAACCAGGTAAGCTTTTTCTTTTTCTTTACAACAAAATCAAACAACAAAATGTTGAGTCAACGGTACGCAGCGGCCGGTTTCACCGTGGAATCCCCCATATGTATATAAAAGGATTGTCTAAACATTTGGGAACAATCGGAGCTGTCTAACTACGTTATTCTGTGACTTTTACGTTGCTACAGTTTTTCCAACTTTTTAAAATAGTACATTATGACACTAGTACGAAAAATTGTTTTCTGACGAGTGTGAGTTTGCAGAACGAGCCGAAGGCGAGTGTTGCAATCACACGAGTCCAGAAAACGTTTTTCGTACGAGTATCGTACGAATTTTTATGTCACAAGGTGCGTAAATGACTAGAAAAGATGCTTTTACGAAACAGACAACTCGACAGAGACAGGGACTTGACTGACGAAGACTAACTGACGGGACAGTGTGGCGTAAATCCGACCGTGCAACTTCCTCGTGGTACCCCATGGATAACGCTAATGCCGGCGGTTCCACAGCTTAAATATCGGGTCAAAGGGACGAATGAAAATGCATCTTGTATCTCACGCCGGCGGTGTTACTTTGTGCGAAAGTGTGTTCTATTTTGAGCCGAGCAAAATAACGAGTGAAAATCTACCTTCTATTTAGAACCGAGTAAAACGACGAGTGATAATGTAGGTATCTTGTATTTCAAGCCGGCGAAGATACTTTGGGCCGAAGTATTATGTGCCTTTTCGCGACTCTCGATTGTTGGTATGGTAGATAAAACGCAAAGGGAAAATTCTAATACTAGGACGTAAACATCTCGGACTCATCGCGGTTGAGCCGTCGGATCGATTCTCTCCGACGATTTTTGCGAACTCATAACAAGAAACTGAACTGGAGTAGATCGGTAGCACCACTATGCGGCTGCTATCTGTAAAAACCCAAAAACATCAGCTTCATCAGTCTGGTGTCCTTCAGTGGTTATTTAACCTCACTTCTCTGTCTCTCTGTCTCTTTGTGTCTCTGTGTCTCTGTCTCTCTGTCTCTCTGTCTCTCTGTGTCTCTGTGTCTCTGTGTCTCTGTGTCTCTGTGTCTCTGTGTCTCTGTCTCTCTGTCTCTCTGTTTCCATATTTTCCTGCCTCTCTGTCTCTCTGTCTCTCCGTCTCCCCTCATCTCCGTCTCTTCGTCTCTCTCTCGCTCTTTTCATCTCTGCCTCTTCTTTCCTCTCCTCGAAAATAAATTGAAAAGAACTGTTGGTCGGGAAAATGATGGCCGTTTCCGGGGCCGTGTTCCGTGCACGCCTTATCGCAGTAAGTTGATCGTTATTATTGTTTTGCAGGTCGATTCGGTCACGTAATCGTGATCCCGAAGGACGGCGACAAAAATTTGCTGAGAAGAGCGGTGTGGGACGAACTTGTGATTCTCGATCAGATCATTAGAAACACGAGCGCGGTCTACGAGGGCGAGAGGTTCACGTACGAGAAAGTTTGCGCTCGATGGCTCGATCAGTGCTTCGCCAATGACATTCTCCAACTTCGTCACGTCATTGAGTACGTAAAATTCATTTTATCGAAATATATGAAAGACATTCTTGTAATGTTCTTTGAATATAATTTAAATGACGATAATTCGTTTCAAACTTTATTAAAATCGATTAAGCTTTGCGCCATGTTTATGTTAGATCATACGGAATACAATTTTATTATCTGCAGCAAAATTAAAAAAAAAAAATGGTTATAACTTTTCTCGACGAAGAAAATTATTTTATCTCACGTTAATTCATTTGTTTTCAGTACAACTGTTTCGTCATCTTTCGAGACATTTTCCGAAATCTTACTGGTCAGATTTTCATTTTTTCCGAGACGATAGATTTGTCTCCGGGTGTATGTTGATAGGAACAAATAGGATACTTTTTCAACTTTCTTATTGGAAATTTTGTCGTTAAAAAAATTGCATAAATGGATTAATTTTTTTTTTCTCAGCGAGGTGGAAAGCGGAGAGCTGCAATTGACGTTCCCATTTTCGTTCAATCCCGTGACTCTCGATGTGCATCTTCTGCCGGTTTATTTCGGCGGCAGCGTGGTAACGGAAGATCTTATAGTCGAGTCAGCTCCGTCGGTGCAGCTCGGCTACTTCATCGCCGCTGACAGCAAGCGTCAGGATGCGATGTAAGTCTGAAAATTTGCCAACAGGCACAAATACACGCATGGTTCTATCACACTGAAACCTCGATTGTACGTAGATCGATTCTCCATACGTTCGAGCTCGGTCACGTTTCGATTCGGAAAGTTCTCGGAGTTCGAACGGGAAGTTCAGGAGCGTACATGCGTAAGATTGTCTCTCGGATGCAATTATTTTTCCTATCATCACTTGGAGGTCGGGGCCTGGCAATGTGTTGGCAGGCACCGCCCTCCCACTTATGAAGGTCCTGCTCGGTGTGCGTGCTTGAGAATACAGGGAGGAGATTTCTACGACCCTCGATAATCCATAGGCCCTTGTCTCATATGTAGCATCGAGGTGTCGAGGTACATCAGGCCGGATTGAAAAAAATTTTTTTTTTTTCTTTCAATCAAAATACATTCACGCCAAAGTATCTTTCATCAAGAGAATCGTGTCCAAAAATGAGCCCGATTGGACCATTTTTAGGGGTCTCGCAAGATTTTTCTAGTTTTCCCATTTGATTAACATAGGAAGAACGAAAAGTTTCCATTAAAAAAATCGTAGCGCCGCCAATTTTATAGGTACATTGATCCGGTTATTTCCATTTGAAAGGTCTTGAAAAATCGCTTAAAATGGCGTGCGAACCTTTGCGATCCCATTGCAACTTCCATCAATAATTTTGTTGTTTCGTAAGAAATTATCGACGGAAGTTGCAATCGGATTTCAAAGGTCCGCACGTAATTTTAAGCGGGTTTTAAAGAGCTCTCAAATGGAGCTAACTGGATCGATGTACCTATAAAATTGGCGGAGCTACGATTTTTTGAATGGAAACTTTACGCCCTTCCCATGTTAATCAAATGGGAAAACTAGAAAAATCTTGCGCGACCCCTAAAAATCGTCCGATCGGGCTCATCTTTGGACACAATTCTCTTGATGGAAGATACTTTGGAGCGAGTGCATTTTAATTGAAAAAAAAAAAAAAAAAACTTTTTTTTTTCAAGCCAGCCTAGTGTACATTCTTCGCGTCATCACAATCCAATTGTGTGCCATCGTTGACGCACGTCGTTGAGTTAGAAATATTTCCCGACGCGACTTCCTAGTGCTGCTTGCTGCGTTCAACCATTAGCGAGTCGAGCCATGACTACAGTAATGGAATAAGAGTCAATAATAATCATATGAATGAAATTGAAATGAACATGTAAAATCGCCGAGACAGACACGACGTGCATAAGCGCACGTACAGCTCTGAGCTGAGCACTGGATCATATTCGTCGATCATTATTGCAACGCGGTTTTAAGCCGAAAGACGCGTTACCAATTGCAATCCTCAGAGAAATAACCCGGAAAAATAATCTACGATACCATGTTCGTAGCAGTACATGCATTTAGTTCCCTTCGAAGAGAAAGATTCAAGAGCTTGCTCTGAGAAAAAAAGGCAATCCTAAGTTGCAAAGGGCAAAGACAGTTGACGTCTTTGTGATTGCAACGAATCACAACACGTAACGATGGAGTTTGATGGGTTCTTATCATATTCCACGACGTTTAACCGTTTCAACTTATTTTCATCCTAGATTCGGCACTACTAGTCATTTTTTTTCGTTGCATTCTATCGATAAATTAGTTTTTCTGTGTATTTTCTTAACGCCCCACACCACGGTTCGAGCGCGGTACGAGGATGTATTTTTCGCAATTTTTTCCAAGCAAACTATGAATCGAAATTTTTCATTAATTTTCGTGGTCAATATCTACATATAGAGGAGTGTATGAAAAATTATTTGTTCTTATATATAGCATTGTTTGCAGTATACGCCCCCTCCAAAATTGCACTCCGGCGAAATTGTCGGGTACGACTGTACCAAATTGGACCAACATCTAATCCGCTCTAAGTTGGAGCAAAACACATCGCTTGCATAATTGAACAGTCTGATCACGTTGTTACTTTTTGAGAAAACGTTAACGAAAGAATTTTTAAATTATGTTTTTTTTTTAAACTAAAAAACTACTCGACCGAATTTCACCAAAATCTATTTAGCTTCAAATTTCAGTGGGACACATCGATTGCATCGTCGATCATTCCGATCGCGTCATTAGTTCTTGAGAAAACGTTAACGAAAAATTGATCACATACGTACGTACGTACATACGCACTAGGGTGGTTCTTAATCGGGTGATGTCGGAATTTCCGTGGTTTCCGCCCACAAAAGTAATCAACGTGAAAAGAAAAAAAATTGGGCGCAAGCGGGAATTCGTCCGATAAGCCTAACAACTGTCGCATCGCAATCGAATTTTATACGGAAAAATGCATGCATTTGGAATTTTGTTGGGAATTTTTTTTATTACTTCAAAACTATACATGATAAAAATATGATTTCTTACAGTTTTGTAGGAAATTTACTGCTCTACAAAAAAGGTATCTTGTAAAATTTTCGTGAATCTCATATTTATTACGTATTTTGCAAAAAAATAGCTTTTCATGGCTGGCTTAGAAAAGCAAAAGAGAACTTTACATGATAAGAAAATTTCATGGGACAATTTTGTAGGAAATTGAATGCTCTACAAAAAAGGTCTTCTATAAAATTTTCGTAAAGCTGATATTTATTACGTAATTCGCAAAAAATGGCTTTTTTGAGCTAGCTATGAAAAGTCATTTTTACGTAATAAATATTCGATTCACGGAAATTTTACAAGAGACCTTTTTTGTAGAACATCAAATTTCCTACAATATTGTTGGAGGAAATTTTTTTATCCTGTATAGTTTTGAGGTAATAAAAAATTTCCCCAACAAAATTCCAAATGCATGCATTTCTCCGTATAAAATTCGATTGCGATGCGACAGTTGTTAGGCTTATCGGACAAATTCTCGCTTGCGCCCATTTTTTTTTCTATTTATGTTGATTACTTTTGTGGGCGGAAACCACGGAAATTGCGACATCACCCGATTAAGAGCCGCCCTAATACGCACACACACACACACACACACACACACACACAAACATTTTGCTCAAAATAGGCTAAAATGACCCCAATGACCTCGAAACCTGAAGATCTGCCAAAAAAACGATTTTCGATTTTCGGGGTCATTACAATAAATTCCCTATGATCGGGAAGTTAAAATCGGCGGACCAGCGAAATTTTTTTCTTCAAATTTGACGAAATTTTTTTATCGTCTATGTAAAAAGAAATAGAATGGGACTTTTTATGAAAAAAATGCCACGTGGCGACGTAGAAACTGGTTTTTCGAACAATTCAACATTTTGCCCATGCAAATTGGATTTTTAGATTTTTTCATACGTCGTCAATCAGTTTGAAAAAAGTAGCTTTGAGAAAAACGCCTTTAAAGTTTTGGTGATGGATGATTCGTACATAAAAGCTAAATTTAAAAAAGATTTTTTTTTTTTTAATTGTTTCTCACCGTTAGTCCGTCATTCTTGGATCAAACAACAGCTCCTCAGTATCCACAGATTAATCGATTCTTCGATTATTTCCACGCAAACGAGCCTCATGCGTGCTTTCATCGGCTTCGAGCTCGACGTCGCATGTACGCTTCTCGTTGATGTCTTCGCAATATCGATACAGTGTCTCGCCAATTTTTATATTTAATACCTCCAATGGATTATGAGGCCCATATGGCCATTGTTAAAAAGTATTGAGACAATATTAGCGGCGAATGCAATCGCCAAATAAAAATATTTTCGAAGAATTAGGGACCATACAGACCAACAAAGGGCCGGTAGGTAGCAGACCCGGTCGGTGACACATCCGCCGCTCGGCGCGGTCACTCGTTTGGAACCGTTTCACAGAAAATGCTGTATCTCCGTCAATTTTACAAATTTCATCAAAAAATATTGCGAGATCATTCTTAACACATGCATCTTTCATAAATTGGAAAAAAAAAATTTTGAACCGTGTCGTGGGCCATCGATGAATTATGTTTTTTTTTTTTTTTTTTTCCAGCGGTGCCGCATGGGAGGAAGCGTTTCTCGACGCGGTTGGCAAAGCCGAAGACGGAGGAGTCTTCGAGCACATAAGCGTGGCGCGATTCGCCTCGAGAACGTTGGAAATCGAACTGGAAGAGAATGCGAATACTTTGGTGCCTTATTTTTCCAGCACGTTTGCGATAATGGGACTTTTCTCGATTGTGACATGCATGATGGCCGACTGGGTCCGCAGCAAGCCGTGGTTAGGACTCCTCGGCAATCTCTCAGCAGCTTTGGCCACGGTGTCCGCCTTCGGGCTCTGCATGTATCTGGGCGTCGAATTCATCGGTCTCAATCTAGCAGCACCGTTTCTCATGATTGGTAAGCGAACCCTTAACGAATAAAAAATTAACCGTCGACTTGTGATTCACGCAATTCCGTCCACTAGGACCGCTGGACGCAACTCGACGGTACACCTTACATCGCGATAACCAATGACGAATTAATATCAATTTCACGAGCCACGACTACCGTGGGTTGTTGCGCAATCTAACGACCTTCAGTCATTGGGAGAAAAAAAAACGTTATAGCAGGAACCGAGACGATGAATCCTCGTTGAATACAAAACTGGAAGATCCAGATGAACACTGCCGTGAATGCAAAACAGGCATTGTGCGTTTCAATGTTCTTTGGATTATTTGTTTAACGTCGATTTTGTTTTTTTTTTGTGCCTGCTTCCTCTTGGGACGATATTGCGAGGTAACCCATAGTTTCCCCGAGTTGTATGAGAGGAGGAGGTGCATTTGATGACTGAGAGGGAATGCCGATTGCGTCAAGGAATGTGGACGTCGGTAGATTGTCGGGTAAAAATGGAAAGCCGCG
The DNA here is from genome assembly GCA_963971145.1 of Sussaba pulchella. Taxonomy (NCBI): domain Eukaryota; kingdom Metazoa; phylum Arthropoda; class Insecta; order Hymenoptera; family Ichneumonidae; genus Sussaba; species Sussaba pulchella. Next base: position 9,673,986 of record OZ020177.1, on the reverse strand, counting down.
GTGAGTTTCGTGGGGGTCGTCTTTGCGAGTACAGAGTTGCGCGTATGTCTGGCATGATGATGAGCCTTATACGGGTTAAACGTATTCGTGGCGTGGCTTAACGCTGACGAGTTGAGAATGACAATAGGTACGGTTTTCGTGCGCGTGCGAGGAGTGAGCCGTGAACGACGTAACGACCAATCGTAGGCTCGATTCGCCGTGCAACTCACCACTGATAAGGCCAGTCCTTGAGGCTTTTGAGGCTGTGACAATATTTAATCGATACACCAATTTCGTTTAATCGTTTTAACAGCACAGTTTGGTTGTAACAATCGCTTTATATACTTGTACGATTCTATCGTTGGCACGCAAAAAAAAAAAAAAAAAAAAAAAATACGACCTCGTTCCCCCCGACGGCTGGATTCTTTGTCCCCCCCACGGAGATTCATCAATATTTCGCTCAGTACAGAAACAACGGAAAGACTTTACCGAGGCTCGAAACGTTATTGAACACAAATGGAAAGGGATTTTTAAGGGAAGATGTACACCTAGGAGGCCGAAAAAAGGTCGTTTTTGCGAACTTTTTGTAGGAAAACTATTCAAAATTTCGCATTGGGGTTCGAAACCAAATGAAAGTTTACACATTCAAGAATATGTTCAATTTTTTTTATTTAAAAATATCGAAGATATATAAAGATATCGCATGTTCCTTGGAGCGCCGTCAAAAAATCTTCTTACACGGCACCCACTGCCGTTTGTTCAAAAATCATCTGGAAAAAAAAAAAAAAAAAAAGATTATTAAATTAGACACTATAATCTAGTAGATATCATAACCGATTTTGAAAATATCGATTTATGACAAAATGGCGAACGTTTGAACATAAGTAACGATTTTTGGGCCTAAAATTAGTTATGATTTTCTTTATAAAAAAAAAACTAAGTAACGAAAAAAAAAAATCCTATGACATCTACTAGATAATGGTATACGAAATAGGCACACCAAATTTCAAGGCAATCGGTTCATTGGTTTTTGAGAAATTTTGGGTATCGATTTAAAAAACGTGGTTTCGAGAAAAACGCGTTTGAAAATTCAGGAACGAATAAATGTTAAGATTTGTCGACTTACCGTGGAATCATCGATACCAGGCCCATAGTGCAGGTCGTCTACGGTCAACGGAATGTTCATGGCTTCCAAATTTTGTTGTCGGTGCCGTATTCGGCCTTTTTTTGTTTGTAACTGCGCTTGCATCTCGGCTTTCGCTGTGCGAGTTTCATCTTCTTGCGCAGCGTATAAGTGCGCTCCTGACCCAACCGATATTCCCAGCACGTTCATAATTTCGAGTAGTGAGGTGACGCCATTATCGAACGTGCATGCTGCCAGAAAAACAGCGATGTTAATAATTTTGGATCCGCTGTTCATCGTTTTTCGAGCTATCTTTCAAATTAATTGATTGAAGCTCTCATTGCAGTTTTGAGTATATCCGCCCACACGGCGTTCTAACAATTTGTCATTGCTGAGGTCTTCGTAAATTGGTTTGATGGCATCTAACACCATTGGTGGCAATGCAGCATAATCGTGACAGAAAATTTTCACTTGTTTTTTTACTTTCGCTTGTTGCCACTTGCACCACGATTCGGGGCCTTCGGGACAGAAATGATGTTGAGGATTGCTGTCCGTTGAGCTGTAATGGTAGAATGTTGCCCATATCGCTTTTTTTCATCTCATCCTTTGAGTCACAGTTTCTGCGAACAGCTAAACCATAGTAAATGCTCGGTTTATCTATAAGCTTTGCCGTCAATTTGTTTTTGCCGCCGATTCCAGGGTTGTTTTTCTTGCATTGGCGAAGACGGGTTCCCATTCGTTTTTGGACGTGTCCCACGCATTCTTTTTTCACAATTTCAATTTCACGTTACAATAGAATGACGGAGCAAGTTTACACGCTTTGTCCGAAGGGTCGCTTGCCGCTACCTGCCTGTCGGGTCGACGCCGACCCGTTCACGTTCCACGTTTTCGGCTGTAACTCGCTTATTTATCGAGATATTGCCTTGGCGTTTTTGAGAAATATTCTTGAGACCTCAAACTTGAAGAAAATGCAAGAAAACAAAAATCAATTTTTTCCGACCATCTAGGTGTATATCTCCCCTTAAGAGAGCTCGCGCGACGAGCTTAGGCATTTATTGTCGGACCGCGGAATACATATCCGTGCGGAGATTCCTACGTGAAATCGAAATTCGGTGTTTGTTTCCGGGGCAATTGTATGTCTTATTATTCCTAAGGCAATTGCACGGCATTAATGAATCATCCGGAAATTTTTCTACGTCACTGTGAAGTTGAATATCCCACAAGTTTCTGGCGATTCTCATTTCATACTAATACTTTTTTTATCGGCCCTGACGTTCTATCGTCATTTTGACAATTTCGATATTCGTTTACGATAGTCAATGACCTGCTTTGAAATTTTTGCTCAATCACAGTTTAGTCATTCAGCTTCAGTCGTACGAATAACGTTGAATTTTTGTGAACTTTTTGTCGAACATTTTTCATTGGTTTACATCGGAATCTCATTGCAATTTTCTTTGGTTCACGAAAAAATTGCTTGCTCCGCGGCGAGCCATGAATTTCGACAATTCATTTGTACGAATGAAGTAAAATTTTTATGTAAATTGTGAACTCTTTATCGATTTTTTTAAATCACAGGATGGCGAAAAAATAATCACGATTGAGAAACGTGACAAGAATGCGCTCCTCTTAAGGTAATGGGGATACTGCTCGGTCGGTAACAGAAAACTGTAATCAATTGTTTGGGGCCCCAATTGTTTTGTCGGATAAAAGACGGTCTTTACATCGTGCACAATGTTCCGCATGCCGTGCCGCATGATGTAAGAACCGTGTTTTATTCGACAGAACAATTTTGGCGACAAACAACGGGTTGCCGTGATTGCAGCTATCTCTCTCGCACTCGCCAATGTAGTCCCTCACCTTAATTGAATGAGTTGCGTTTATAGACTGGTATATGTACCGGTTGTGAAATTCGCACGTTTAATAGTCGTGATCGAGTTTTGCATGAAACCGAGTAGGCGTTGCCCTTTCGAAAATAAGTATTTCGTTGTAATTGACTCGATTATTTTTCCGTTCGTAATTGTTATAACTGTATGTACTCACGCATCGAATATCCCCGGTTGTCCCGATAGATCAGCAACCTCGACGCACTGTAATTTTCATTGCGTTCGAGGATGTTGTTCGGTGTGTTTCGAATCCAAGCCATCAGTCGGGACGTCGAGAAGGCCCTCGACGCGGTAAAACTCCGAATACTTCCGCTTTTCTCGTAAATCATGGCCTTGTTATTTTCCGTCCAGTGGGTACCATCGCATGTGCATGTATGGCAAATAGAAAATTAATTTGGCTCATCTATCAGGCAGCTACGACTTCAGAAACGACTTCGGACGGTACATTTAACCACCTTGCATGTACGCAAGGCAGGGATATCTTTTTATAATATATATTTTTTTCCCTACTAATGCTCCAATTTTAGAACAAAGCATCGACAAATTTTACTATCGTTTGTCGCTGATGAATTAATGAATCTATTCTAAACGTATCTGCATATTTTTTTATACGAAGTTCATTATAGATCGATAGCGATTTATTTGTTTACTCTGAAAGAACGAAATGTTAAAATTAACGAAAATCTAAATCAGGTAATCAATTCCCAATAAATTAAAAAAACAAAAATGTGAGATAGAAGAGTTCGCTTCATATAGTTTTCAGCTGTGAGCATTTTCAAATCTTTGATTTCGGTAAAGAAATTTCATGAACATGAAAAGCGAAAAAGGAGTCCTTGAACAAAATATGACATGTACATATCTTGACTCGCATATATAGATATATATATATATGGGGTATTCCTGGGAATTTCGGCAACTTCGGACAGTTGGGTCAAAAATTTTGCCCCCCAATTTTTTTCATTAATATGTGTTGAAAATAAAGAGACACGTATTTCGGCGTTTTTTATTTTGAGCCCCCACTTTTGAAATACAGTCAAATGAAGTTTCTGAACTATTGACCACATTCGATCATTCAAATCGATATATCTCAGCAACGGTTAGTGATAACTCGAAAAACCACGGGTCTTTTTTTTCGTTTTTGAACGCTTTATACAATGAAAACATTTACGATTATGTTGCACAAATTCAACAATAAGTTATAAACAATTCAAAAGTAAAAATGAAATAAAACAAAAAACCCACCCTTAATTTTTGGAATGTATTTTTTTTTTAATTCCTTAAACAAAAACGAAAATTTAGCCACCTTGAATTTTTGTTTACATGTGTAAATGTTTACCCGGCTGTTAAGAAAAAAAACTATTACTTTCGAACGAAGCGTCGGCCCAAGTCCGGCCAAGTCTCAAAATTTTCGTTTTCGTTCAAGGAATTTGAAAAAAAATAGATTTCAATAATTGAGGGTACATTTTCTTCATGCAATTTTTTACTAATAAAATATGTAAATTTACGGGTTTTTTGGGACAAAAAAATTTATAACTCCCGAACGAAGCGTCGGCCCAAAAAGTTCAAGGTGGCTAAATTTTCGTTTTTGTTCAAGGAATTTAAAAAAAAATACATTTCAAAAATTAAGGGTACATTTTTTGTTTTAATTCATTGTTAATTTTGAATTGCTTATAAATAATTGTTGAATTTGTGCAACATAATCGTAAATATTTTTATTGTATAGAGCGTTCAAAAACGAAAAAAAAGACCCGTGGTTGTTCGAGTTATCACTAACCGTTGCTGAGATATATCGATTTGAATGATCGAATGTGGTCAATAGTTCAGAAACTTCATTTGACTGTATTTCAAAAGTGGGGGCTCAATATAAAAAACGCCGAAATCCGTGTCTCTTTATTTTCAACACATATTAATGAAAAAAATTGGGGGGCAAAAATTTTGACCCAACTGTCCGAAGTTGCCGAAATTCAATGAAACAAAGTGTACAACTTTGCTTCCGTCGTTTTTCTCCCAAAATCCGAGGCTTTATTGCAAAAAAAACTGTCTCGTAACAAGTGATAGTCAGAGGGAGCAACATCTGGAGAATACGGCGGGTTGGGTAGGACTTCCTATTTCACCGTTTCCAGGTATGTCTTAACCACTTTCGCACCATGAGGTAGAGCATTGTCATGCTGCAAAATAACTTTATCCCGTCTCTCGCTGTATTGCGGCTGTTTGTCTTTTAGTGCTCGGCTGAAACGCATTAATCGCGTTCGATAACGAACGCCTGTGATTGTTTCAGTCGGTTATAACAGCTCACAATACACTAAGCCGAGCTGCTACCACCAAATACAGAGCAGATGACCTTAGAGCCGTGAATATTCGGTTCGGCCGTCGACGTGGAAGCGTGGCCGGGATATATCCATGGTTTTCTGCGCTTGGAGTTATCGTAATGAACCCATTTTTCGTCCCGAGTCACAATGCGACGCAGAAATCCCTTCCGTTTTTGCCTTCCAAGTAACTGTTCACAAACAAACAAATGCCGTTCATCATCTCTTGGCATTAACTCATACGGCATCCAATTTTCTTTCTTCTAAATAATTTCCATATCTTTGACGCGTTTTGAAATGGCTTGTTGAGTAACTCCCAATGATAATGCCAATTCTTCTTGACTTTGACGCTAGTTCTCATCAAGTAATGCCTTCAATTCTGCATCTTCGAAAACCTTTTTTTCTTCCACTGCTATGCCGATGGCTGACCGTTAAAATCACCGTTCTCGAAGCGTTGAAACCACTCACGACACGATTTTTCGGGTAGGTATCGAAGTACGAAATCTCAATCTGCCGAAAACGTATGTATAGATATAGTGGGCGTAGCTCGTTGTACCGCGTGAAGATGGTTATTTTCTACGCCACCATATCTATTGTATACGTTTTCGGCAGAATGAGATTCTGTACTTCGAGACCTACCCGATTTTTCACTAATAGCCGCCTCATCATAAGTATTTGAAAACATTCGATGAGCCTCAGCCACAGGTTTCTTCATATTTGAAGCAGAAAATTAAAACCTCTCACAAATTACGAGAATTTGGCTCGTAAACTGACATGTTCGAATCAAGAATAACTTTATGATGCAGACACATGAAAATGTTTCATCATTGATTTTATCTCCGACCCTACGAGCGTGATAATACAAGTTCGGTGGATTCAATAACGTGCATCTGAAAACAGTGGAACTATATGTACAATGTTGCGAAACATTACCGATAAAAGTCGCACGCTGTTTTATTACGATTCCGTTGTTCGATCTTACTGAATTCACGAGAAACGAGAGCAACTCAGTCAGCACAGAACTTTCCACGGCAAATTCGTTTCCGCAAAATCTTAATGTGCCAAAAAGTCAATTTACGACGTAATCTCATTGCCGATTTCTTTCACTAACGAAAAAAAACTCGCTCCTCGACGAGATAAGAGTTACTAAAATTGAAAATCGAAAATCCTCGAGTATTCTTTCGATACACGCAGACGAAGTCATAAATTTCATCATCGTCGAAAATTCGTAGCAAAAATATTTTCTCTGAAAAAAAAAAGAGTTAAAAATGATTCATTATGTGGTGAATCTTAATCTTTCACGATCTTGAAAGCCTATTGTTAGAACAAGTACCAAACGAAGTTGTTAAACTTGAAAACAAATGATTTTCACTTCAATTGTTATTTATACTTATGAAGTATTCATTGCAGTTTCTAGTTCGTCCATTCCGATAAACTTTAAAATTCGGAAGAATAGTAAATATTAACTTACATATTACGCGGGTCTTAAGATTTCTTGCAATTGGACACAAAATTTGGATAAAAAAAAGACAATAAAGCGGCGTTTTTTCCGGAAGTCAATTTTCGTAATTAAAACGTGACAAAAGTGATATGCATTAAAGGAAAAGAAATGTTAATATTCTTTTATAAAATATCAGATCACACAGCATATTTTGGCGTGCGGTTGAATTCGGATGTTTCAGCTTGGAGATATTTGCATTTGAAAAATTGGTTGACGAAATTCAAAAAAATGCATTTCTAAAAGAACAATGATGACGAAAATCTAGAAAAAATGTCGAATGCTGCTGTCATCAAGTACTCGGATGAAAAAAAAATGTTATCCAAATCGAAGACCGACCGGGTCAGAAGTGGCCGGTTTCATGTGGAATCGCCCATACACAACCGTTGCGGTGAAAGTTTGGAACGAACCGAAACGCTGACGCGAGCTCGCTCGTTATGTCCACTAACTTTAACCGGAAGGAACATCGTGTACCGTGTCATTGGACCCAATCGATTCGCCCGGCCGAGAAACTGAAATAGCACAGTAAAAGTTTCTGTCCCATAGTCGACGTAAAACAAAGACGAAAAATAGATTTATCGTGGACTGGCTCATTCCCAAGAGCTTCATGCATCGAAGAATCACGCGGGATCGAGGTCTTCGCGAAAACTTATCGCGCTTGTGGCAAGAGAAATAAGATTATTTATCGACGGTTCCTTTTACAGTGAAATCGTTTACGAGGAAAACTAATAGATCACTCGAACGGATAACGATAGACCATGAGTCAACGTAACGTTATAATAATGGGAGCATGTCTAAACGCCTTGCGACAAAAAAACCTGAGGTTTTTTTTTCAAAGGGTTAGGTTTAGGTTTAGGTTATTTAGATTTTTTATCTTTAGGTTTCGGTTGAGGTTTAGGTTCCGTAAAATTGTTGGGGATTGGGATTTTGGTTCTGTGCGATGTAATTAAATTTCTTTCATACATCATCGATGCACTTTCGTCTTTTTCCTCAAAATCGTAATCTTAAGGACAGGCCAGATTTTAGGTATCGATTATTTCGAAATGTACCTTCTGCCGATTCGTGATTTTTGTCAACCCTCCTTAACGCTATCTCATCTTGCGATGGGTCCTCGGCCCGCGGATATCGTCCCTAAGCTTCCGGCCCTCGTTTGAGAAAGCCGTTATAATTCTAATATATTTTGTCTCGCCAAAATTAGATCGAGCGTCCGGCTCCTACGAGGGGTAATCTTAATAAGTTTGTCGAATTTCGTCGTACCGAAATACCGTCTATTGTCAACATTCCGACATTCCTAGTCAAAGAAGGAGATTGTCAAATACATTGTAACTCTTAGTCTGGGAGGAAGACGCAATAAATTATAATCACGTCGGCAACTGTAAGTACTTTGATTTTCTGGTAATTCTGCGTGCTCTGCTTTTGTCATAGTTCTCGCTCGCTGCAATTGCATTAGCGTCATCCAATCGGATCCTCCTGAATTTCGTCGTCTTTTGCTCGGGAAATAATCCCTTCGTCGATGTTTCGATAGTGGACGTGGGACTTGCTAGAGCCCAAATAAAATGGTGTAGAAAGTGATTCGCCGTGAATAACACGTCATACCGCGATAAAGAAAACGTTCTGTCTCAAATAGTTTTAGAAAAAAATAATTCGGGATTAAAATGTTTTTGTCGGGGGTTTTTTAGAACGGGATATTTTTCGGCGGAGTCGTCTTTGAACAAGTTTTTCAGACTTGTACCCGTAATTCTATGAGCAGACCCATACAGATTATTCTGTAAGCTGCATAATTAACCCTTTCGCTACGGCGCGCTTGTGACAAAATATGACCGCTGTGAACGGGGCGACCCGAGTGCTTACTTTTCGAGAGCGTATATGTACGCTATTCGTATGTGAATGTTTATCCTTCGAGAGCATATATATACGCCCTTCGGAGCGAAAGGTTTAATCTGCGGTTGATTTTTTCTATATATCAATAACACGTTGCGGCTATCGAAAACACTGAAACCTCGATTTTACATACGAGACGGGGGCCTATGGATTATTGAGAGGCCGTGAAAATCCCCTCTACGCAGACTCGAGCGATCTTAATTAACTGGCAATAACTGGGTAACACATTGGCAGACCCCGCCCCCAGTGATGCGAGGAAAAATAAATGCGAACGGGAGACATCTTACGCATGTACACTTCTGAACTTTCCCCCGGATTCGATAACGCTCCACATCGAAGTCTAACCGAGTTCGAGCGTATGAAGAATCGATCTATGTATAATTGAGGTTTCAGTGTACTCTACCGAAACGTTATCTTGAAAAGAAATGGAAACATCCCTTGAAAAAATTTGCTCAATGGCTTTTACATGTACGTTTTTTTTTTTTTAAATTTCCTTCAGGAATTGGAATCGACGACACTTTCGTGATGCTCGCTGCGTGGCGTCGAACCAAGAGGATGAAACCCGTGCCGGAGAGAATGGCAACCACACTCAGCGAAGCTGCAGTCTCGATAACGATAACTTCCCTCACGGATATGATATCGTTCTTCATTGGCGTCGTTTCACCATTTCCGTCCGTACAGATATTCTGCATTTATTCAGGTAGTTGATCGTTCATAAAGTCTTCAATAAAGAACAGACTCCTATGACTAATAATCATGTTGGCAAAATTAATGAATCGAAAGAATCAAATTTTTTAATAATAGCGCGAAGAGCAATTGTTCTATTAATTCCTGATCTACGAGTAGATATCACGAAGATGATATTCGTTTATGAGACAAAATTGGACATTCTACCTGAATTTCTTGAGTGATAAAATAGTGTTGCAAGTTCGGTGATACAGAACGAAACATTGAATTGGAAGAATCTTCGTCGGATTTGACATTTGATCCGGAAATAATGATATTTTGTATCTTTTTTATTTTCAGGATTTGCAGTGGTTTTCACGTTCATGTTTCACCTAACTTTCTTCAGTGGTTGCGTGGCGATAAGCGGTTACTGCGAGCAGAATAATCGTCACAGCGTCGTATGCTGCAAGGTCGAACCACTCTCCAAGTCCAGTGAGCATTAAATTTATTAATTTTCTTTCTCTATTCACTCCCCGTTCGAGTAATAATCTACCTAACGAACGACAAAGATGCAATTTCGCAAAGAACGAATGTATAACCTGCGTCGCATTGTTCTTGACTAATTAAAAAAAATACGGATTTTCCGTCCTCGTGATTACATTATTATTGATTCGGTACGTTTTACGGACGAGTGAACGAAATCGTCACACCGGACATGGAGTTGAACCGTGTTCGTGGAAAAAGAAAATGGAGTCCGACAGCGAATTACGCTTTGGACTCGATAAACTGTAATTCGTCGCGAAATTGTTTTCATTTCGAAAAACAGTAACCGATGACCGTATCGTGATAAATTGTTTGCAGTGATTATGTTTTTTTGAATATTCTTGTTTTGAAATTATTCCCAACTAGCAATTGCCCCTCCGACTTATTAATCGTCATTGAAAAAGCGAGTTTTATCGGGGACTGAAATCTCCTAAATCGAAAGGGCAAATTGTTGGGTGTGATAAGGATGCGAGAAATTCGAACGCTTTCTTCTTTAGCTATCTCAATTAGTAAAGTGGCCTTGATCACATTTCCCCAGGTTATTCGAAGGAGTTTAAAAACTCTATTGGGTAGGTGCTGACGTCGTCGGTGGCCATCACTGTCCCAATAGAAATGTATACCGGCGCGTCACCGGTTATTTCTTCTAAAAAATGTCTCTTAATCTTAGCAACTGAGTCATTCCTCAGCGTCATTATCGGTCTTTCACTGAACCACTTTTCGTTGTCGATGTTCTACTGTAAGCTCGGGAAAACATTAGCGATAAGCTCACCTTCCGAGCTAGCAGCATGGCGCGAATCGTTGGTTAAGGAAATCTTCCCGTCGTCATCTGCATCCATGCGACCGCCCCCAATTTGGAACAGTTCACTTTGCCCCATAGCGGAGTCGTTATGAAACACGCCGTCATAGGTTTGTCTTAGCTTGGAAGATTCAGCGGTAATTAAAAACCAAATGCACGGACCGGCCACCGCTCAATACCGTTGTAGCAATGCCCGAGGTAGCTACAGCTAATATTATATTCATGTCTTTGCGAAGCTGTGGTAAAGTAAATCGAGTCAAAATGTTTTGGCTGACTGGTGCATCAAGAAAGTTAAGTCCTTCTTCACCACTTGCAATCCTTCGGAATAATTTTTGGTAGATCTCTCTTTGCTCGGGCAATGAATGGGGTGCCATTTCATTGGCATAGAGTACTAAAGTTGCGGTATTGTAGTTCAGCTCTCTGACATTGAACAATTCTCCCCTGTGCTGGGGTGTAGGCATACCAGAATCGGCAAGTTCCTTACCAACGATTGAAATGATTTTGTCCTCGGTTATTCTTAGCCTCGCGTAAAATGAGATGCCTATAAACCTGATCGAGTTCTTCGTACCTCTGCAAAGTGTCTTCTGGCGAAGCTTCTGTGTATTTTTTCACAACTGCATAGGATTGGACAGTCTGCAAGTGGTGATTAGAATAGCGAACAGTTCTTTCAATTTTTTCGGTGAGCTACACAATACCGCTTCTTCCATCGTAGCACCCCGATGGTTATCGTCTTTCTATAAGCCCAACTTCTCACACGGTTATCTGTGCGTAATCTGTTCTCATCAAGCATTTACAAAGTAGCCTATGGATCGATCCAGAACATGAACTATCTATAGTATGTATTCCTATATATATAAAGTTTCATCCGAATTCGTTCAGCTGTTTGGGCGTGATTCAAACATAAACATTCAAATTTTTACATTGATATGGTCAAGATATGATATAATTACTTGTCCGATTGTGACTTTGTACAGACAGGAATTCGAATCGACAGCGACAGGTTGAACTTAAATTTTGACCATCGCGATGTTAGTCAGTCAGTGGATACGCAGCTATATTACCATCGACCCAAACGGCAAATTAAACTTGAACATCGTCCTTTGCAAACAAATTTTGTCGACCGCAGTTGCATTCGGTTAGTTAACATGCAGTTATATTACCATTGACCTGAACGTCAAGTTGAACTTGGACGTCCTCTTTGCAGGCAAATTTTAATAACCGTGGTGCCATTCATTTAGGTGATATGGAGCTATATTGACATTGACCAGAACGTAGTCGCAGGTCAAACCTTCCGGAAAGAAATTCTACGACCGACGTTTCCTAAGAAACTGTAGAAGCGTTCCGGGATAAGAAGTAGCTTTGGTGTCAATCAAAGATATAAACTTTTTGTATAACAATTTTCATACAAATCTATTCAGCCGCGATTCAAAGACAAAACATCCCGACTTTTACATTCATACAGGGTGGTCCACGGAACGCGTGCACCGTTATAACTTCCAAAGTATGGGTTACGCGAAAAATCAAATTGGAGATTTAACCTTATCATAAATTTCCGCAGGACAGGATGTTGTAGTGTTGATAAACACTGTCACGTAAACATCGCTGTTCTGCGGAAATCTGTGATAAGGTTGAATCTTCAATTTGATATTATGTGAAGAAAATTTTCTATTAGATATTAGAAATATTAGTTTAGGACTAATAAAGGTCAATACTTCTTTATTCAGAATTCGATTCTCCGCCATATTTTGCTAAAAATATAGTGATCTGTTTGGAGAAACGAAGTTGTCCTTCAAATCTTCGAAACGCCTCGACCTATTAAAAAAATGGATGCATTATGTAGGGCACCCTTTTAAACCATGTAACTTTTGTCCATAACATTTTTTCGTGCAACGCATACTTTGGAGATTATAACGGTGCACACGTTGCGTGGACCACCCTGCATAAAATAAGTGCTAAGATACATTATTTGGTCGTAATCGTTTGACGATAGCGAAGTTTGCGAAATCGAAGAAGGTGGTAGGAGTACGAAATCGATGGAATCGTCGACGTAGTAACGGAGGTTGAGCATTGGTCGGAAATCGCTTTGACAATTGGAGTCGCAATTGCGGGGCGAGTGTTTCTGGTATGATAGCCGGTTGAGCGTTGAGGCACGTAAGTTGCGTCAGATACCTCGGTACTTGTTACGTACGTCCGCGCGTTCAATTCGTTAGATCACATGAAGTATTGTGTAAGAAATAGTCGTCATATCGCTTTCTCCTGCTGGTCTTGCGCCGACGTTATTGGTACTCGTTGCAAATCTCGTCCGAATAGTGGTCGTGGTGTCGATATTTGAAAGTATAACACTCAGTGGCTGTCTGTTGGCTAATATTTCTTTGTCATTGATGGCCAAAGATTGCACACATAAAGTCTTGGAATACGATTCGATTAACGCTATGATATTACTATTTTTTATTAATTAGCCTACATAAGGCATCTACCAGGTGTATAAGGTTGAATCCGCTGTTTGTTCATAGATAGCGTTAGTAAACGTATTAAGCAACCATTGACACGCCATACTTTTTTTTATGAGCTTGACATCTGTCGAAATCAATGAGTGCACATCATCAGCAATCTCGTGGAACACCATACATTTTTCCTATGGTAATCATGCCCAGCTTTCTGCTAGAAAAAGAGTACATACGGAAAGCTCTGCTGTTCTGCTTCAATTTGAAGAAATGGGCTGCCGAATCGCGTCGGATGCTTGTGGAGACCTATTGTGACAGTGCTTTATCGGAAACAACGTGTAGAGACTGGTGTAGTCGGTTCAAAGCCGGTGATTTTGACCTAAGGGTGAAGAAGCGTGAAAATCGGCCCAGGAAGGTTGCGGACCATCAATTTTCAGGAAAACTATAGGACGAGGACGATACCCAATCGCAAAGAATGCTGGTCAAGCCTTTGTGTGTTACCCAACCAGCCATTTTCATGCGCCTTCATGCCATGGGAAAGGTTCAAAAAATTGGAAAATAGGTGCCGCATGAATTGAACGATAGGCAGATGAAGCGACCCTAAAACACATGCGACATCTTGCTCGCCAGAGCAAAAAGAAAGTCGTTCCTGCATCGGATTGTGACCGGCGATGAAAAGTGGATATACTTCGTGAATCCTAAGCGCAAGAAATCGTGGGATGATCCCGGCCAACCATCGGCACCTTCCCAACGACCAAATCGCTTTGGACCGTAGACGGTGCTGGGCATTTGGTGGGATCAACAGGGTATCGTCTACTGTGACATGTTGAAACCTGGTAAAACTGTCAATGTCTACCGCTACCACCAACAAGTGATCAAATTGTACCGCGCGCTGCGTGAAAAAAGGCCGGATTATCAACAAAGATATGGCAAGCTGATTTTCCACCACGGCAATGCACCATCATACACGTCAAAAATGGTCCAAAACTACTTGGAGACACTCAACGGGTAGGTGCTACCCCGTACCGCTTATTCACCAGAACTGGCCCCTTCCTACCACGACCTGTTTTCGTCGATGGGCCTCGCGGTCGCTGAGCAGCACTTCGATTCTTACGAAGACGTCTGAAAATGGCTTAATGAGTGGTTCGCCTCGAAAGAGAAGGATTTTTTTTGGCGTGGTATCTACAAATTGCCCGAGATGGGAAAATTGTGCAACTAGCGAGGGCAACTACTTTGAATAAATTTGTTTTTGCTTTCTATGAAAAAAACATGTATTTTTCTGACTAAAAAACAGTGGATTTAAGCTTCTACAGCTGGTAGTTTTTTAGTGATGTTTACTAAAGATAGACAGCATCTACTGACCGTCTCTCGGCCTGGCGGTGGGTTGCGGGGCTGGCTACATAGTAACGGCTCTGGCTTGGCCCGGTCGTGGCAACCGTGCGATATTGAACATTTACGGCTGTCGGGCCTCAACCCAGCACTGGCTACCTACGCTTGGCCGAGCGTCGTGAATGTTTAAGCATCAGCAATGGCCGAGTCGTGACCCAGTGGTGAGTCTTGCCGTTATCTACATGGGCAGGTTTAGTCACTTGCTAGTCAGTTGCGCACAATTGTGTTGTGTCGAATGGACTAGGTAACCTGGAAGACGGCTGAGACGGAGTCTCAATCGTCGTCGATTCAATCATCCGATGATACCCTACCCCCTCAAAATATATATGGTAAAGAGATTATAAAGCTTCACACGTGAGAAAATTTTTCAACAGACCTATCCATACATCTCTACCGCCACGTGTACATGAATACATGATACAGGAAAACAATTCCTAAACATCAAAAAATTAATATACTTAATTATCAAAAACCGTAAAAGCTAATATATTTTCCGCCGTATTTTGTTGATTCCGCCGTTTGATCATTCAATATGGAGACGGAATACATAGTTTTCCGTAGGGAGAAACTGTGACGCCTGTAAAGTCGGAAAAAGCCGTGACACTGCAGAAATGTCAAATGATTTTTTTCGATCCTCGCAGATAAAAGTTTTTGCCAAACGTTCGTCGTTCAATTTCTGTGAATTAAGCAAATTGAAAATTTTTCAAAACTCTCGACTGCTGAAATTGTCTTGCATAATAAATGATCTTAGTTAAACATTTAAAAAGTTCATTCAAATTCATTAACATGAACTGGCATAACAGGTCGGGGTTTTTTTCAAATTTTTTACTTTGCTTAATTTCATACGTTTCAAATGGAAAGTGGCATGAGGCCAAGCGTATATAGTCCAATGAATTCTGAAAATCAATACAGAGATGAGTTCTAAAAATGAAACTAAATACAGCCGAAAAATATTATCCGGCGAAGAAAGATAAATACGACGAAAAAATTCATCGCAAGCGTGAGATGTGGAATCAAGACCGGGTCTGATGAAATGTAAAAATGAAAATCAATACAGCCATGAAAGAAATACATCGGACGTGTGAGATGTGGAATTGAGACTGGATCCAATAAATACAGCGAAAAAAATAAATCATCGCAAGCGTAAGACGTGACATTAAGACCAAGTCTAATGAATTCTGAAAATATATTCGGTGACAAGAAAAAATCGATGAACGCGTGAGATGTGGAATCGAGACCGGGTTCCATTAATCCAATAATGAAAAAAGAAATTTGTCGCAGTCGTGAGCAGGGGAGACATCCATAAAACTATGGGACGAGAACAACGGAGGCTCCGCCAGATTGTTGGACGCGGAGAGCAACAACAGAGAAAGAGCCATATTGACAGAACGGTAGCATCAGAATAAAGACCACTCATACATTAATTAGAGATACAGATTCGTAATAAAGAAATAAATTGTATACCCGAGAGGAACCATGAAACAATTTAAATGAAAAAATATTATTTGATATGGTTACCACTCACCTGGCTAAAAATATATTTTCATAATTATTTTTCAAATCAAAGGTAAATGAAATTGTTTTATTTTTTTCTTGCAAAAAATTCTAACCCTCAAACCAATTAGAACCAAATGAATTGTTTACTCGAGAGGAAACATCAATTTATTAAAATGAAATATTATTGGTTATGGTTACCACTCACCGGCTGAAGATAAACTTACAAAGATTATTATTTCAATCGAACGCAAATAAAATTATTCAATTTTCTTTTTGCGCTAATTTATTTTCCCCATACGGACAAGAATCAGGAGAAATACATATGGCGTGCGAAACTTTTAATTCGCCGCGAGGTTATTTGCGGTTGTACAACACACACTTATGTCCTATACATGCGGACGAGTAGACGGTTTTCTCGATGATCGCGAAGGTTCTGAAGTCGAATGCTTCACATTCGATTGTCCATTATAAATCTCTACAAGTTTACATCCAATTATATTTAACATTACTCTATGTTCAGCGCTGAGATTCACATAACCGATGGAGGTACTAAAATTGTTCAGCAGGAATTCAGCCGTTCGAACGATTATTGTTACAGGAAATTTCGAGCCTTCTTCGCGGTAGTCGGTAAAACTCATAACTCTCGTCTTCTGTCTTGCGGGCAGTCGAAAGTTAAAAAGACGAGGCATTGATTATCATGGATGAATCAATATCCTTGGTGGCAACGACATTATGTAAATTACGATATCTGGAAAGACACATACGCGACCCTCAAACAATACAGATCAATTGATATATTGCAGTCACGTAATGTACCGAGCGACGATTCGATGGTGCGTGGCGAGGTCAATGCCGTGGCGATCGTATACGTCATCGAAAAGCAACAGTGATTTCGTTGCTCGACACATATTGACCACCGCGATTCACTTTCACGTTTAATCTTGGGCAATTACAGACAATGGCGTGAAGTTGAACGTGGACGGAATGTACTCACGAATAAAAAAAGATATTTGTTGAACGAAATCCTCGTTGATGCCACGAATTTTTAGTTCGATGAGAAAAAAAACCGGTCAAATGCGAGTACGACTCGCGCCCAGAGGGTCCCGTACCATATTTTTTCGCAGGACTTCTTCAAACCACCTTTTCTTTTTTCGAAACGGATATTGTATACACAAATTAACAACGGACAGACAAGATATACAATTGTAGTCTATATTTTTTCATCCAGTACAACATTCTCATTACTGAAATCATATTTCTGTCTCTAAATACGGTTCTATGGTTTCGTTTGCACTTTTTTTTAATCTTACCCAAATTTGTTTGTGATAACTAAAAAATGTATGTATTATACCGCACTGCACAGGAATGTTGCTGAATACATTATCAATTGTTGTGTTTTCTTTTGTTGTATGTTCCTGGATAAGTGGACTGAAGCCACGTGATAAAATTTATATTAAAGTCTTCTAATATAATTATTTTTTTATAAATATATTGATCCTCGTCGGCAGTTAAAGCACTTTTCATACACTGCATGGCAATTTTCAATGAGCACCTTGGTGATTCGTAAACAGTTATCAACCGCACATCGAATACTTCAAATCGGAGGCATTCACAGTGCCCGCCACCTGGAATTTCTAAAAAATAAACTTTACTCGAGCCATTAATTACACTATTGATGTAATAACTGTGTACATAGGCAATAGTACCCTATCCCGGATTTGCATTTGAAACAGCAGGGCCATATGTTCTGCATACCTGCTGAAAACCCTAGGAGCTCCCCCATGTTTCGACAAATAAGATAATATGTGACGAATTAATCATACAATCAGCTCTTACGTCGGATATATGTTTTCGCAATGATTGTACGTTATGAAGTATAATTTGAATGTCGTCTCCTGGTGTCTGCACAAATTGAAATTTGGGTATTAACCTATTGCCCATCAGTCGTGTCATTTCCAAATAAACCGGACTTGTTTCTTATACTTGAGCTGGAGGGTGAAAAACACCACCCGAAGTAACGAAACAAAGACCACAAGCTGATGTAGCTCAAGAGCAGGCTACGTATAGCATGGACCTCTTTACGTTTCTGCTTATATGTACAACTACTTTTTCCAAAGTAGAGACCTGCGATTTATGAATCGTCATTTCCTCAGCCGGTACCACTGGAAATTGAGAGCGGTATACTATCAAGTTTGATGATTTCCATTTTTTCACTGTATACGTTGATGTTTGTAGCGTCGTCCACTGGCTTTTTATGTATGTCCGGTCATTTCGAGAAAAAACTTGAAATTTGTTTCTCGCTGCAATACCGGTATTCTTATCGAAACTCCATCCGTATTCTCATACGTCTTCTTTCGTTAGTGTGCTTATGCCGTCCGAACTCTTTGGCCTTCAGTGTCGCAGTAGTGCCATTAACAAGTCCATCGGAAGTATCTAAATTTATCGTTATCATATACCTAGCGCCTACTCGAAGATATCAGATTTTTGGTAAGCCGTACGTCTGCATTGTTGATAATGTATTAACTGACTGCAATGCTTTTCTCTTTGTTGCCGGATTCAGTGCGCCGGAAACTACATCTATGGCCTTAACAGAACAACCTTCGGTATCCATTCGTGCCAATATTTGTTTGTTATATTTATCCACTTCATTATTAATTGCAAATAAATGTACTGCTCCGTCAGCTTCAGGAGGTAAATTATTAATTTTTAAACATCGCGTTTCTATGAGTTGTATGTCAGCGGGAGTCATATTACCAGTAGCCACGTTATTCAAAGCAGTAGCGGAATTAAGATCGTCCCTCTGGCGCATTATGGTAATTATGCAGAAAGTGGACGCCAGCCCGATTTCCCTGGGATGAAAATATTTGATTCTGGGGGTGTTCCTGAGCATTTTTGTATATGGATGTTGGGCGCGGAAACCATTTTTTACCGTGTCTCAAGGTGTCTGGGAACATACCTCGGATCTGGTCTTAAGTTGATGGGGAAAATTCAAAATCAAGGATTCGCTTATTGGGTGAAGAGGCCGAAAAAATGAAGAAACACTGAAGCACTGCGAGTAACGGAAAATAAACAAATGATGATTTATTAATAATTAATCGTAATGAATTACAAGTCTGGTTCACCGGTGCCACGTGTGCAATGGCGTCGTACCGATGCCGCGTGGTCGCGTAGAGGTGATGTAACGCGTCGCGAGAAGTGGAAATCGTTTGAAAGAACACAACCGAAGTAAACCGTAACTGTAGCGTGTATATGAGAATCGGACCGCGCGTAAATCGTTCCGAATATCGTAATAAACACTACCGTTGAGACAAAGTCGAAGAGAGCCGTTATTTCCGAAGTTAATGAGCAGAAAAGAAGCGTCCGTTTTAGCCGATGTAGAATCGAAGGGATATCGTGAACCCGAAAATCAATACGGTCGTAAATCACCTTAATTCTCCAAGTTCACGACCACAGAAGTTGTATCAAACAGAAGAAGTTAACCGACCAGTAGAAGTAATAAACCGGAGAGAAGCGTGCTGTTTTCCGTGAGGTAGAGCCGTAAGAAGGAGAAGCGTGACCGGTCACAACGAAGTATATAGCGAATAAGTCAGGCAGAACCCGGATATCGATCGTAATTGAGCGCGGTCGGTGGGTCAAATCAGAAGTTAATTGGAGCACCGCGGGGATCATGCCAGCGACCGGCCGAGAGCTGCTGACCCCCCACGGTGACTCCCGAAATGACGAAGTTTCCTGAACACAAGGTCATTGAAAAAAAAAATGTTCAAAAAATTTTAAAAACCTTTTATTATGAAAAACCAATTCTAAATTGCCTTATTGATTTATTAATTTCTCATATCCTTAATCATAATTAACAGTATCATCCACGTCCAGTGGGTACATCAACGATATTTTGTAAAGAAATGTTTTAATTCGGTGAGTGAAAGAAAATTCCCGCTTGAATAAAAATTCCACGATGTATTGGCGCCAAGCGATGTAATGTGCCAGTATGTGCCCAAACCGAGGCAACGCACCACGCATATCACGCCGCAGACGTTCAATATTTTGTGTGTGAGCACGGAACTCCGCTGTGCCCAATGCTCACACACCTATTAATATACATCCTATTACTATACACTTACTAACATCATTAGTCATGAAAAATTACGATAGATGGATAATGTTGTAATTATACCTCACGACAAAATGAAATCCAATCAACGGCTGTATGAGCGCTGATTTGGAAATCATCTTGCAGTTTTTTAAAATGTAAAGGTGCGGAGTACAAAAAGTAAGCGAACATTCGGCATGCAGTGTCCAGCCCGATGTGTGGGTGTGTGTGTGTACGGTAAAAACAATGCCGCTTGGAACAACACTGTACGTGTCTTCGCTTTTGGCGTCGCACTGACAAACGACGCGATGCAAAACAACGGAACTGCATCGTGTCACGATTCAACTCCAACAATGCATTGCAACTGCAGTACTTCAATTGTCCACGAACAACACCGTGGTCAATTAGATAGTCCAACCGTACATTCGTATCGTCCACAATTCGCAAGAAGCTCCATGCTCCATCGGTTATAAATTTATATATCGTACTGGACAGATCGTGAACGGGCGATTTTCTTATTGCTCCTTGAAGGAGGGGCATGATAAGACACGAAATTATCACCTGAATGTGAAATGTACAACGTAAACAAAGCCAATCTATTGAATTTCTATAGTGATGTTTAACATTCTCAACCACGCATTACTATATGAAAAAATGCTTTCCGCGCCCAACATATACATATGAAATTACTCATAAAAGTGTCCTCTGAAACATATTTTCATCCCAGGGAAATTGGGGTGGCGTCCACTTTCTGCGTAATTACCCGACTTAAATTTGGTTGGAATACCCTCTTATCTCCAACTGGGGGTCATTGTTTAAAGTCTCCTACGGCAATAATAGATATACCAGCAAACGGGACATCCGTATGAAAAATTTGCTGTAATCTGCGACTGATCTGATTAAACGTCTTACTTCCCAACATCGATATTTCGTCTACAATTATTAATTGAGTTTTTGATATCTTACAGGCTAATGTGTTAGCGGAACTTGCAGACAATTCTGGCATAGTACTACCACACTGTGAAATTCGTAGACAAAACGCACTATGAACAGTTTGTCCTCCAATTCCGAATGCGGCTTTCCCAGTACAAGCACAAAGTAATATTTTCATATCGTCCGGATTGACCCCTGGTTTGCGATTAAAGATTAGCATTAAATATTGGTAGAGAGCTTTTATCAATAAGCTTTTACCTTTTCGCCAACTCCAGCACCGCCACTGACGAAATAATGAAACGGAGGTAGTGATTGTTGCGTAAATAGATTTCCCAAATGTAAAACAAAGCGTCTTTGATCTCTATTCAAAATTCTAAGCAAGGCCAATACATCGTCTTCACACATTGTTGACGGTTGCGCAGTTACTCCACCTACTGAATCATGAACTTGAGCACTTTGCAGCTGCGAGCAATGGTCGAGATCAGCTTCTTGGGTTTCTAATTCATATTCGTCTACAGGACAGGCTCTATTTTCGGCTCGAATACCATCATTATCTTCATCATCTTTTTCCGCATTTCGAACTGCTACTAATAATGCTTCAAACTCTTCTGGACCTTCTAAGCGATTAAAATGTAAACTTTCGGGACGAATCATATCAGAGTTGTTTAGGAATATTTCTTCCAATTTTAATTCATCATTTACCAGATCAGAGACCTCATTTCGCCAAGGAAGATATTTCATAACTTGCTCTCTGTAAAAGTTATCCGGATCCTGTTCTCGATTGTATCGACGGAAACGTATCACTCTTGGTTTTAATCTTTTTCGTATATAACCATCATCATTTAACAATTTTATCCAGTTACCAATTGCCTCGTGCTCCGAGTCTTGATGCTTTGACACTTTTGGAGTTTCAGTTGAATAGGTATAGTATGCAGCAAAATATGCTAAATTCATTGTATCAAAAATGTCGTCACGTGGTCGATTCGTACAATGATCTAACATATTCTTTTGGAATATATCTGTCGACGATTCGTCCAATGATTTCAATACTTCCATCGGTTTTACAATACTGACCCGCTCGTCTGGATGAGCAGTTTCAACGTAGACATCAGCTTCACTAGCATGTGACATATGGAGCCCGGCGAGACAGTACATAGCTTCTTGTGCAGAAATTTTGGATAAATTTAAGAACACTTTTGATATTGCACGAAGGGATTCTTTTACATTTTTATTGCCACTTTTAGCTTTTTCTACAGCTGCTCTTCATAAATTTGACACCCCACGGTCAGCTTTATTAATATAATCGACGATATATATTGAACACGCAAACGGATCTGATATGAACTGGCAATCCATATTAGCCTGCTGCAGTTCTATTATTTTTTTGCAAAATGGAAATAACATTATATCTTTTGGTTTTCTTTTTAAAAATATTTTTGGTCGTTTAATTGTGGCTCGAACAGCTAAGATATATTCGTCAATAGTCAAACCAGTAGATTCAAAGTAATCGTTAAATGTAAAATGAGGAGAAATATTAGGTAGGTCCTTCAACTTTTTTAACAGTTTTTCTATTTCTTTATGGAAAGATCATCTCTGTCCAATTCAGTCAGCAGCCTCGTTTTATCCATTGGACAGAAGGGTATTCCGAATCTACAAGGTCGGTCTAGTTTTGGGTGACATGTGTGAGTTTGCTTGTGGGTTTGTAATGCCACGAGATCGTCCTCAATTCCGCCACGGTCACAAGATATTATATTATATACAAAAACGATAATTTTTTTATTCAACGTTTCGTCTCCGATAGTATAAATTGTTGCGGTTTCTAACCATAACATCATGTGCGCATTGGGCGATCCACGATTTTGGAATTCTATCCGGTTATAGTGATGGGTAACCTTACTGTCCCCGAATGGTCCTGCTGGAATTAACAATGTCTTTTTCAACTCTTTAAGCCTGGTCTCAAAAAATGTGGCACAAATAAATGCATCAGACTGAATCAAGCGCGCTTTTTCCTCATAGGGAATAACTTTTGCCTGTTCAAGGCTCACCTCTTCCTTATCAACAGTTTTCTTAAGTTGTTTTATTAGCTTAGGTAATTTGGTCTCTGCGGCTGACACAGTTACAAAAAGTTTCGGTACTCCAAATTGTCGAACCATAGCCAGAACTTTCTTTTTCTCGTTTTCCCAGTGAGCAGGTGAATTTCTTATCCCGCATAGAATTCTGTTGCCGTCGTCATGCTGTATAAGACTTGATAAAAATTTGTCATTGAGCAGGCTGGATACTAAAACAGAAGCACCATTAGTCACTTTTTTCGTAAACAAGTAGTAATATTATTTTGTAGCTGCAGCATTTGTTTCTTTTTTAATAAAGTGAATAAATACTCAAATCGCATACGATCAAATCTTGTCATTTCTGATTTTATTATTTCTGTGTAACTGAGGTTTGTTTTAAATTTCCGTTTCGATCCTCTATACATTTTTATGAAGCCCAATTCTTCCATATGTTCATCATAAATAAAAGAAATTGGTTGTTGACCCTCTCCTGGCGCCATTGTGATAGTGACATTCTGTTCATTATCTAGTAGCGTTTCTACGTTTCCAGGATTTATATTTTCTTCCTCCCGTGCTATGTTGTCACATGTGCATTCCTCAACGACATTTGCATCATCAAATTCATCGTCGCAAATCCATTCTTCATCAAATTCAATATCTAAACTTTTAAATAATTCAGTTTGTACTAAATATTTTGCTGCTTCTCTAACAATATCTGGACGGATCCGCTCTTTTCGACCGTGTCTGTAACACATTATTCTTTTTAACTCGACAGTGATAACGTGATGATCAGATGTATGCCTCGGTAAAGCTGAAACCATGGTATTTAGTTGTACCGGCACATTAACAACTCCACCCACTAAACCATGTTGGTAACCAAAACCTTGTCCCTTTCTAACTATTTTAAGAATTATATGTCTTGGTGAAATTAGTCGCTCTTCGAGTGGTGTAAGTTTTTGTAATACATCAGGACTATTGGGGAACATTAAGCCGTTACTCATTGCTAGTCGCGGTATTTTCCTCTCTTTTAAATAATTATAGCAGGTGTAGCAAAATGTGCCATCATTATCAAAAGACCTCGATCCAAAATTATCTCTGATACTTCCGTCTGAAAATATCGGCGGTTGATATTTGTTTTAAACCTTAAGGGCATTTTTGTGCCACAGCCGACCACACCACGAGCAAATGTTTGTGTGGCCATGTAAAAGCGTGTCAAAGAATTTCGCTTCGACTTTGTTGCGATCAGTACGAATATTGTCATGCCTCGTGTTTCAAAATTCATTTTCGATTCAATTTTTAGAAAAAACCATACAGTTTTTTCGTTTTTACGCGATTTTAAAAAAATTCAAAAAATTATTTCTGGTCTCTAGCTTCCACAATTTTAGAGATATCGACCTCAAATTTAGTATAATGTTGTACGACCACAGGGTGATGCTCGTCACTAAATTGGAAAAAAATCCATGCAGTGCTTTTGTTTTAAGAAATTTTAAAAGGTGTAAAAAAATGGTGTGCGCACTCTAGCTGTCACAATTTTCTAGATATCGGACTAAAATTTGGTACGTAGCTGCACTATTATCGTGAGACGTTTCGGATTGAATTTGGGCGAAATCCATCGAGCTATTCATATTTTATGTCATTTTGAAATTTTTCAAAAATGAACGTAAGTGCTCTAGCTTCCACAATTTTCGAGATATCTGGCTAAAAGTCAGCACAAAGTCGCACTATTATTGAAAGATGTTTCGTATTGAATTTGGGCAAAATCCATCCAACCATTCATATTTTATGTCGTTTAGAAATTTTTTTAAAATCGTCGCGCGCGCTCTAGCTTCCACAGTTTTTGAGATATCGGATCAAAACTTGGTACAAAGTCGCACTATCATCAAAAGATGTTTCGTATCGAATTTGGGCAAAATCCATCTAGGCGTTTAAATTTGATGCGACTTTCAATTTTTTTTATTTGACATGGAATTCACTATGTATTTATTCTGGACTAGATCGATTTACGAACCGTTTTTATAGAAGAACAAGGGTGCAAAGTCGAACCTTGCACATTGCTTCCTCATAATTTTTTGAATTCGACAAAGCTTCCTCTATGAGGAAGCCAAAATTGATCGACACAGTTCCTCATAGAGGAAGCTTTGTCGAATTAAAAAAATTATGAGGAAGCAATGTGCAAGGTTCGACTTTGTTTTCCTTTTGAGGTACGGAAACCTAAAAACGAATGAACCCGTTCATTCACGCTTTATTAATCGCAGTACTGGTTGGGATAATTGAAAAGTATAATTGTTGTGCTAATGCAGTTCAATTCGAAAGACTAGAATTTGGGTTGAATGATTGAGGTTCCTGATTTCTTGATACTTTGTTGTTTACGGTCTCGAAATTATGAGATCGAGACTGAACATTTATTAGATTGAAAACAATAATTTATAAAATATCGTTTCAGCTCATCGATCATGGCTCTATCGAATGTTGTGCACCGGTGGAGTGGATCCCGACGATCCTGACAATCCTATTGACAATTCTGAGCACGGTTGCATGACCTGGTTCCGCGACTACTTGGGGGCTGCCCTGAACTGCCGTATCGTCAAAGCTTTCATCATATTTATTTTCGGTCTGTACCTGGCAGGTGCTTTGTACGGGCTGACTACTCTCGAGGAAGGTCTG
Source organism: Sussaba pulchella (assembly GCA_963971145.1). NCBI lineage: Eukaryota > Metazoa > Arthropoda > Insecta > Hymenoptera > Ichneumonidae > Sussaba > Sussaba pulchella. Next base: position 9,648,249 of record OZ020177.1, on the reverse strand, counting down.
GACAGGCGCAAGTTGTCCAAAGAGGACTCTTACTCAATCACCTTTTACGATCGCGAGGACTTTTACTACCGGGAATTTCCATACAGAATTCAGGTTAGTCACTCTAGCATTATCCAAACAACCGAAAAAATGTGTTTCAAATTTAAGTTGTCGACCTCATTTCGTTAATTCTTATATTGCTCTAGAAAAAAATCTCGCGCTTCCGTTTTCCACAATTTATGTTGTTCTCGGTATTAGCTCCTCGTTTAATCATAAAAAGCCCTTAGCAGCATTTCCCGAGACGCAAAGCAAAAATCGGCAAGCAATATTTACCCGCGAAACGGCTCGAAATGATCGAGTCAATTGCGTCACGTGTTTCTCAGTCGTGTAAATATATACGGATATATCTGTATAAACAACTTTCTCCGTTGGGTAGAGTTTTCAGAAAAGATTCGACGGCGCCGTTACGAAAGTGCACGGCGCTCTCCGTGGCGTGAAAAAGAGAAAGAACTTCAACGGACCCCGACAAAGATAAATAAATTCGCTGGCAGTTTCCACCGGGCGATATTATTTTCACTCACTAGCTGTTCGGCTCAGTCCCGTGTTGTGTAAAGCGTAATCATCGAAGGTCAATGCGCGCATGCTTAAATTGATATTACGGGTCGTAGACGAGAAGTCACTAAAACCGGAAACGCGGAGCAATTTGCCATCGAGGACGAGAGAAATAATTTCTCTTTCACCATGGAATTTCTTTTCACAATTTTTTCGTCTCGCAGGAAGACACTATGAACGTCGGTAACTCGGCAATTGCGTAAGAACGCACGTCCAATGCGGGAGAATGGAACACGTTGGGTGAAATATCCGCTTACGTCAGGCGATTCATAGGGTACTTGACTGTCACAACTTAATTGATTTCATGTTTCAATTATGGATCCGCACCGAAAACTCTATTGATCGATTAATTTAATTCAGTACTCCGCATCGAAAATTGTTTTGAACACCGAGATTGATATAGTTATCCTTTCGACCAGCGATACAGAACAGAGCCCGTACGGGCGGGCCGCGGGCACTCGCGGACTTTGAAGACAAAAAAACTATATAAGCGTCCTTCATAGCTTGCCCGCGCGGATCCCGCAATGGCCCACTGACTCGCGCGCGGGCAGGTGAGTTGTGCATCACTGTTTTAGACGGTGAGGGAGCGTGGTATTCAGCCCAGTCGAATTGAGAAAAATAAAAACATTAATCGATTGAAAGCTGAATTTTGGTACACATGTTTATTAGGGCTTCCCAATGAACATACTAAAAGTCCCCGTCGAAATCTGTTGCGCTCGATCGGCCATCTTGGAAAAAAGGTACACTTTTTCAGTTTTTTGCCTATATATTTTGCAACTATTACTGATACAGAGAAATAATTCAGATAAAAAATATAGTTGATTGAATTGCCTATAAAAAAGCATGTCAACATTTTTTTTGTATCTCCAATACTTTAGCTGTAATCCGACATCGAATAGAGAAGAAAGTCTCAGGAGATTATCGAAACTGTTGTGCAAATAGTTTTTTGCACCTTCATGATCTGTAAAGATTATGAATAAATGACAAATCATTAAATTTATTGAAAATTGTGCTAGTATTTCTTATATATGGGGTATTCCTGGGAATTTCGGCAACTTCGGACAGTTGGGTCAACATTTTTGCCCCCCATCTGTTTTCATTGATATGTGTTGAAAATAAAGAGGCACGTATTTCGGCGTTTTTTATTTTGAGCCCCCACTTTTGAAATACAGTCAAATGAAGTTTTTGAAGTATTGACCACATTCGGTCATTCAAACCGACATATCTCAGCAACGGTCCGTGATAACTCGAAAGACCAAGGGTCTTTTTTTTCGTTTTCGAACGCTCTATACAATGAAAACATTGACGATTATGTTGCACAAATTCAACAATTATTTATAAACAATTCAAAGTTAAAAATGAAATAAAACAAAAAACATACCCTTAATTTAAAATATTTTTTTTTTTTCAAATTCCTTGAACATCAACGAAAATTCAGCCACCTTGAACTTTTTGGGCCGACGCTTCGTTCGGGAGTTATAAATTTTTTCGTCACAAAAAACCCGTAAATGTTTACCCGGTTGTTAAGAAAAAAAGCTCTAATTTTCGAACGAAGCGTCGGCCCAACTCCGGCCGGGTCTCAAAATTTTTCTTTTCATCCAAGGAATTTGAAAAAAAATAAATTTCAATAATTAAGGGTACTTTTTTTTCATGCAAATTTTTACTAAAAAATCATGTAAATTTACGGGTTTTTTGTGAAAAAAAAATCTATAACTCCCGAACGAAGCGTCGGCCCAAAAAATTCAAGGTGGTTAAATTTTCGTTTTTGTTCAAGGAAAAAATAAAAATACATTTCAAAAATTAAGGGCACGTTTTTTGTTTTATTTCATTTTTAATTTTTAATTGTTTATAAATAATTGTTGAATTTGTGCAACTTAATCGTCAATGTTTTCATTGTATAGAGCGTTCAAAAACGAAAAAAAGACCCGTGGTTTTTTGAGTTATCACTAACCGTTGATGAGATATATCGATTTCAATGACCGAATGTGGCCAATACTTCAAAAACTTCATTTGACTGTATTTTAAAAGTGGGGGCTCAAAATAAAAAACGCCGAAATAGGTGTCTCTTTATTTTCAACACATATTAATGAGAAAAATTGGGGGGCAAACATTTTGACCCAACTGTCCGAAGTTGCCGAAATTCCCAGGAATACCCCGTATGTAAAAAATCGTCTATTCTTACCAATTAAAATCGTTGCATGCCACTCGTACAAGGTGTAGCATTGTCTGAAACCCAATCGTCTGGTTGAAGTGCTTCATCGGGGTTGGCATCGTCGAAGTCGTCGTACTGAAGTCGGCTGTGAGGCACGTTGAAGGGTTCCTCGTTAAACTCCCTTTCAATAGAACTTTCGTCTTCAATGTCGAGATTTCTGTTTGAGTGCAAACGCGCGAAACCTTGGCAATGCCCACAAATCGCTGCGCATTTTAGTGCGGCTTTCCGGCATCTACAAGATTAAGTACATCCCTTTTTACACTTGCATGATGAGAGCACTGAATCTGGAGCGGGAGCCTTCAGTGTCCGAATAGGGTCAAGGAAATCGTGGACTTTCCTCGAACCCCGCATTTCGGGAAATTTTTCATATCCACGCCATTTCTGGACTTGATGATGAACACGAAACGAATGTTGTTGGGCCGCTGCAGCCGTAGGGGGTAACAGTGCTAGATTCGGCTGACTCTTGTACGCGAATTTTCAGGAGGTGTAACAACGATGTCTCTTTGAAGATCTCTCACCAGCAGGTGCATTATATGCAGATAAGAAAAAGCGTTCTCCAGTATCCAGATATCTTGCAAATCATTTCGTTGTTCCAACAATTTCAAACATCTTCGTTTATCTTTTTGGAAAAGACATGATGTCGTATCACACCCAGTGAAGGCATGTGCAAACAAAATGTAATCCTGAATGCCTTCATGTGATTGCACGAGACCTGGAGGGTACATTTTTTTGCTCAGTCATTCTCTTCCCTGGTTTCATGAAGGAAATATTTTGTTCCTGCGGGGCCAATGTAGTTAGTAAAACGAGGAGATCAATATCTTCGCCAACAATGACAACATTTGCAGACGGAGATAATTCTATTGCGGTCTCGACGATAAGGGTATCGGCATTATCTTGAGCTTGTCTGACCTTACCCTTTATTTTGAAATCTCTCCGATAGCATTAAAATCAATCGAGATTTGTTTTTATTGTTACCCAAAAGTTTTTCTTGAGTTACTGTAGCGATCATAGTAGCCTTGAGCATTATGTGAGCGCTAGAATGCTTTAAAGCACGACGACGCTGTTAATTTTTTTTGGTGCTGCTGGAGCTATCGATGTAGCCATCAAAAACGATTACGGATTTCGCTCCGAAATTGTTGTTTATGTAATCCACATATGGTGCGCAGATAGAGTCGTCTGTGGGATTTTGGTGCTATACCACGCGATGTAGAAGACATTCACCGTCAATGACATGTGGCACGTCCACATCGTTTACCTTGATCACCAGTGAGAGCGAACATCTACCGCTCGGAGCTCGGGCTCTTACCTGCGAAACGGGCCCTTAACGCGTTCTGACCTGTTAGGGACCCACCATATAATGGCTGCCCCTTCTCTTTCTCTCTTTTTCTCTTTGTAGTTTGACGGAATAATTTTCAGGAAACATATTTTATCGATTTTACAGTGTACAGAAACAATAAAGGCAAATCTAAGGCAAAAATATAAATAATTTTGCTATTCAACGCCAGATTAGAGCTAAAGTATTGGAGATACAAAAAAAATCTTGATACGCTTTTTTATAGGTAATTTAATAAACTATATTTTTGATCTGAATTATTTCTCTATATCAGTAATAGTTTCTGAGATGTAGGCAAAAAACTGAAAAAGTGTACCTTTTTCCAAGATGGCGGATCGAGCGCAACAGATTTCGACGGGGACTTTTAGTACGTCCATTGGAAAGCCCCAATCAACATGTATACCAAAATTCAGCTTTCTATCGATTAATGTTTTTATTTGTCGGAAATTGGTCTAATTATACTGGACTAATTGATCAATAATCGTTTCAGAATTCTGGAATATATCTTAACTTGTTCATTTCTTAACCAATTTCCGTGGGTATTTTTTAAATATTTTTTTCTTTCTGGACTTCCTTTTATCCTTTAAGGTAGTATACCACGGTCTTACATACAGGTCTTGAAACAAAGTCAAAATCTGGTAGTGGGGGAAAGCCACCTTAGCATCCCCGCTTTTAGCAACTCTTGTCGCTACGAGAAGGCGCTGCCGTCGGGGGATCTGCCCCACATTTGACACTTTTGTCAACTGACAGCTTTATTGTAATTTGGTGTGCAGTATCGTATTCTCGACGGAGTTTTGCAATATAAGATATAACGACAATCAGTGGTAAAATATTAATCGACATCATGACGAAGCCGTGCTTCGACTCGATCCATCGGCTGCCCCGTTTATATTCGACAGTCAGAAAGATCATTTTACCATGACATTACCAGTTTTGCATCTCCTGTTTTATATTCAATTTTCAATATCGCTCCAGTTTACGCTGTAATAAGTTAGTACCGCAAGCATTGGATGATCCCCCGCTCGCAGCGCGGCCCTGGCGGCTACAAGCTGCCCTCAGTTAGGAGACGTTAAGCAAACTACCCCCACCAACTTCGTTTCAAGACCTGTATGTAAGACCGTGTATACGGCTCTGTACCAATCTCCCTACTCATCTCTGCTGTTGGCGACCGACGACATTTGTAATTCGCCGGTTCGTTTGGAGTCTGCAGCCTTCACCACTATTCCGTGGTTTCCCATTTCGCCAAAGCATGACCTAGGCGTTTGGCCACGCCCATTCGCGTGCGTGCGCGCGCATTCATCTATTTTTGGGTTCCACATTTCGCCACTATGTGTCGTCGCTACTATTTTTCAGGACCCCGAAAAAGCCAGCGTTCCACATCTCCCTACTCATCTCTGACCAAGTTCAGTCTCCTGTCCTCTAGTCTCCCTGGTCACGTCAAAAGTTACCAAGTTTTCAACCGCGGCAGATCTGAAAGTTTTTACGAAGTATGTATAAGTGAGGTTAGAAATTGTTCAAGCGAGACAAAACGTCCAATCTATTAGGTGGTCGACGTTGAATCATGGTGAGAGAGTCGCAGAAACCATTAGTTATTATTAAAAAGCAATAAACGTGTGATCGTGAAGTGTCGATGAAGCTTCAGACAGCGTGATTAGGTTAAATGTTTACACACTTACAACAGTGTTACCAACAGTCACTATACTCGACGCTTGCGCGGCATTAGCTCACCGCAGCACTGCTTTCTCACGTCGATGCAAAACGACGTCGCGACAGAATAGAGTTCGCGCCAACCGAAACTTGAACTTTAACTAACAAATAATCATCAACCATACGATGAAGCATTCCAAAACTTTGCAACAATGATCAAGATTGGATAGTGTTTCTAGTAATAGGTTTTTCAATGCAATCTTACGATAAATGTACTCGCAATTTCGTTGAAACTGCGCCATAGCACGCGTGCCCCTAAACCGCCCGTGTTAAATTGCCTAAACTTGAACAAATATCTTAAAAACTATACGGTAGAGTGCTCGTTTTCTACGGTAAAAAAAATGCGGAAAAATCTACTCTTGAGATACGTTTAAGGAGGAAAAAATCTATCGATAGTCACCTGAGTGGTATACTACCTAAAACGCGTAGCTTTCCCGGTTCCGGAGTTTCCTCGATTAAAACCTCGAGCTCGCGATATGGTGACGCTAATTCTTCTTTACTTCTTCTGAAAATCGGCATGAAAATATAGATGGGTTTGACCTAAAGAAGGAAGAAGAAGGCATAGCAATGCGGGTGAAAAAGGTTTCATAGGGTAGGATAGGTTGTAGATTACTAAGAGGTGGCCGATATGGTGGTCGGGAGGGCCTTACCAGGCCTTACGTCCAGTCGGTGAAGCGTCCCCAGTACTGGCAGTGGGCGTAGAAAAAAAATTTTCGTTGAAAACGCCGTCGTAGGTATCAGAGGTTTTCCTTTCTCACAAGGAATTTTGTGGACAGAATAGGGGAGATACATGGTGGTTTCAATAGGAGCGTGGAAGGGTTGGAAAGTGTGTAGCAGTTATTTTATGTATAATGAATGTTGTGATTTGTTCGAATGTTGCTTCCTCATAGAGAAAGCTATGAGACGATTTAAACATTATTTATCGGGATTTTGATGTCAATACGTTCAAAATGTCCTGGAATATTCAGGAATCACATTTTCAGAAAGTACCTGGATATATGTACCTGGATATGCGTTCGTGCCTGTGTCTGTGTGTGTGTGTGTGTGTGTGTGTGTGTGTGTGTGTGTGTGTGTGTGTGTGTCTGTGCGTGCGTGCGCGCGCGTATGATCTCTGTGCGTGTGGGTCTGTGTGTGCGTGTGTGTTACGATCTCCCAGAATTCAAATAACTCTATAACTCGAGAACGGTTCGAGCTACAGCCCCTAAATTTTGCACACATCGCAGCCTTATAATGTCTATGTCATCTTAAATGCGTAAAATAATTGGCGAAGCCGCTCGGATTTGACAGCGTATTGAAATTTCCAAAAACGGTCGGTTACCACTCTACTATAGTACTCTCAGCTATCGGTTTCAATAGTTCTCCACAAATAGAATCGGACCCCCGGATATTCGGTATTAAATTTCTGCCAAATCCATCAAGTTCAGATTTTATACGATTCTGAGTTTCTCGGAAAATTTTCTTTCGTTCTTACTCGCGTCAACATTGAACTATTTAACGCAAGCTCAGTACAGGTATGAAATATTCCCGAACAGGTATTAAATTTTGTTAGAGATACTCATATCCGGTCCGACTAACGTCGTATATCCGGAGTAGGATCCGATTGGATGAACGAATGAACGGGAGAGTAGGCGCCAAATTGTGGCGTGCGGCGCATGCGTGACGACGCGAGAGCGCGTGATAACCGAAAATTCCGTACCCATAGTCAGTCGCGAGAACTGGGGGTCGAGCCGTAGACATCGTCGTCCAGTAAACGAGCGTGAGACGAACGCAAGTTCAACGAACGAACACGCACACGGCATGCGTGGTAGGCATTGGTCGTCGGACGATCCCGGGGCCTTTGCGCGTAGAATCGTAGGGGACGCTATCCTCTAACGCGAGTAATTACGGATTGTAAGCAGGCAATCTTTAAACGCCGTTAACCAGATCTCTGTTCAATTTATTTCACACATTCTATCCTATCATTTTCAAACGTTATAATAAACTTAGTCTTTCGTAACCACCGCCATCTTGATTATTCTCCTGATCGGGAGAGGGAAAATCCCGCCACGTGTATTCCTTTTCCCTAGTTCGTTGATGGGTTGAAGTATTCAGCCGAGCGCATTCCGGCATTATCCGGGAGGACGTGCCACCCGGAGGAATACATTTTTAACAATTTGGTGAAGATCGGTCAAGGGGATCGGATTTTATAGTAGCTTGCATTTTTCAAAAATTGACGTTATTTCTCTAGATCACGAAACTTTCGGCCAATTAACCCTAATTTACTATCGGTAGAAAATATCATTTTTAGCCGTACTATGGTTGAAATGTAGGGAAATTTGATTATAGGGATCGGATAGAAAATGGCGAATAAGCTGCAATTTAGAACTTGCAAACTGCAAACTTGCCCTGCTAACAGAATTGCTTAAATTGCAAGTACCACTTATATAAATACTCCGGGATATCCAGTATAAATTTTATAGAAGGTACATATTGATTGAGGGGGTCGGAATTTCGATGGAGACCAAGCTCCAAGTTGAAACTTGCCAGTTGCTTTCTCATATTTGAGGTAATGTACGAAGCCCTCTATAGGGAGCCAGGATCGAAAATAGTAAGTCATAGAGATCCGCAGAAAAGAGCTCGTACGTTACCTTAAATATAAGGAATCAACTTGCTAGTTTCAACTTTTTGCTCAGTGACTGTATTTTCTGGCTGTTGGTCGGTAGTATGGATTCTCGGCCTTAGGTCACAGGTTACACACCTGTCCTGTGCTAATGACCTAGGACTCTGCTCCTTAAGAGGAGAGAGCAACCATCTTCCGGTGAAGATATAGGGGCCGGCTCCTCAAAAGGAGGGCGAATCCACCTTTCGGTGAAGGGATTGGATACAAACTTTACCGTTTCGGTGAGTGGGACGCGAAAAATTCGATGCTTTACGTACCTTTCAATACCAAATGAAATGTTGTTACGCAAAATATTAGGCGCACTCAATTATCGTTGCACTCGGCCTTGCGCCCTCACCCTTGCCCTCGCCTTGGCGTTGTGTCGCCGGCACGTTTGCGGCTCGCTCGCTCGTTCAGCTGCTGCGGTGTATCTCCGGATCGACGGCTTAAGTCGGTGGGATACTGCTCGGTCGGTAACATAAAACTGTAATCAATTGTTTAGGGCCCCAATTGTTTTGTCGAATAAAAGACGATATGGACATCATGCAAAATTCTGAGCCGCATGATGTCCATACCGTGTTTTATTCGACAGAACAATTGTGGCGACAAACAACGTGTCGCCGTGATTGCAGCTATCTCTCTCGCACTCGCCGATGTAGTCCTCCACCTTAACGCTTGGAGTCAAGTTCGCAAGTCAGGATTGTATCGGCAGAGTAGGAGGACCCCTTTTATTTTTTTATTTTTTGACGGATATTTCGATTCCTTGAGCCGATCTTCTTTGCATGAGCCTAAGGCTTGCGTACTAAATCATCAATCTGTAGCATCTACATAAGCACTCAATCGAGCAGCTGTCAGTGAAGTAATGTATAGACTGGTGGCTAAAATGAACATTTAACTGGAAAACAGTATGACTAAACATTTTTCCATTTGAAATTACAGGTGATAGTGAGTGGCCACTACGACTACAGCGATCCAAAGATTCAGCAACAAATGGAAGATTTGGCGAAGTCTTTGGAAGCAACAAAGTACATTATAAACGGAACGATCTTCACGGAGAGTTGGCTGCGAAACTTCCTCAGTTGGTCGTCGCAAGGCAACGAAGACAACAATGTCACCATGAAGATCGACAACGAAAGATCTTTCCTCGAATCATTGAAGGAAAATTGGCTTGTACCCGACAACGTGTTTTCGTTAGACGTAAGATTCGACGAGACTAAAGAGCACATAATTGCAAGCAGATTTCTTATTCAGGCGGTCAATATAAGCGGTACCAATCAAGAGAAAGATATGGTGAAAGTTTTGCGTCGAATATGCGACGAATCACCGCTGAATGCGACGGTTTATCATCCATATTTTGTTTTCTTCGATCAGTTCGAACTTGTCAAACCCACGAGTATTCAGTGCATGATCTACGGTGCTTTGATAATGATGGTGATATCATTCATATTCATTCCGAACGTGCTGTGTTGTCTGTGGGTCGCCTTCTGCATCGTGTCCATCGAACTTGGAGTTGCCGGTTACATGGCGCTTTGGGGCGTCAGTCTCGACAGCATCTCCATGATAAATCTGATAATGTGCATTGGATTTAGCGTCGATTTTACCGCTCACATATGTTACGCTTACATGAGCTCGAAAAAGAAACGACCAGACGACCGCGTCAAAGAGTGTCTTTACAATCTTGGTTTACCGATCGTCCAAGGCGCTGCTTCGACCATTCTAGGCCTAACGGCTCTTCTTTTGGCTGGCACTTACATCTTTCTCGTTTTCTTCAAGATGGTTTTTCTTGTTATATTTATCGGTGCTTTGCACGGGCTTCTTCTCCTTCCTGTCTTGCTATCGATATTTGGGCCGGGTTCCTGCACCAATCATGACGAACCCGATGAAAAAAACGCGAGAAAAATAGCGTTGGAAAAGTTTGAAGTATCGAAATTACCTATCCCATACGTTATTCCTTATCCGACTCCGTTTTATCATCAACCAAGTGGCGTAAAGTCGCTTCAGGCGAGCCCTGCGACTAGTTTGGCTGTTCTGGAAGACAGAGATCCTGGTTTAGGTACAAGCGAAGACAGCACTTCGACCGAAAGCGGTTCGTCGCAGAGTCGAAGACGTCAGCAACGAGAAGGGGCTACGAAGGAAGAGATTCGGAGACGTTACGAGGGGTGGAAACGATCAGTCGGGATGCTTCAGAATTTGTCACAATTTCAGGTTGGTCCTGCGCCGCCTCCGGACTATTCCCGAGCCGGAGGCGGAGCATTCCATGGATCAAGTAGTTTGGATCCTCGCGGCAATCGCGCTCTTATGCACGTCGGTCATCACGGCTATCAACAACCAACGAATCGAAACCCACGCAGGGACTACAGACGCAGTCGATCGCAGCATGATCTGCATCATCCTACACCAGGACGATATTGCACGGATCCACGGTACCCTTAAGGAGAAACGCGGACGTATTTATGTGGCTTATCAGCCGTCATATTACTTTTCTCTCACATCTATTGTTTAATAATCCCGCCTGCATGTTATATTGTCCGCGTCAAAGTTTTCATCGGCCCAAATTAACTCGGATTACAGTCGAGACTGACGAAAGTTACGACGTCGACGGAATCGCAACTTCAATAACGAAGGTATGAAGGACAAAAACGAATGACGACGCCGTAACGGCGATTTATTTGTCACTGTGAATCTGAACAGATATGCAGTATACGCAGGATCCGTCAATAATCCCGCTTACGAAGTTTTTTGGCTCGTGCATCGAGTGTATTTTCAGCGAGAAAATGATTAGTAATAGTTGCATACTACTTTTATCATCATTCATATCCGAGCTCCAAAAATATACCCCGATCTTTGGGTAGTAATTTTGTACTTCAATATATGTCGAATGGTGGATACCCAGTCTCGTAGCTCGGTACGAAGTAGCGATTTGAAGAGTTTTAAATAATAAGCGATTATGGAGATTCTATTGGATAATTAGATTTCATCGTGACTATCCAATTCGAATGGTCAAAAATGTATAATAGAATTTCATTTTTTTTGCTATGTCGTAAAGATATTTTTTCTCAGAGTTGAGGGAGAGAGTCTCGTGTTAACTATCAATGCTCAATGTAAATCAAAACCAAAATAACTCGTAAATATTATACGGGACGTTACCGTGCAAACGTCCATTGCTTCGAAAACTTTCAACAAGTCCGCAATAATTTCATCCTATTCAGGTTGTTTTTTTTCGAAATTCCGTTAGTTTCGAACATGCGTGGAAATTTTGGATCAGCAAAAAGCATTGCTTTTCAGCAAATCATCTCGAATTATGAAGTGATTGTTGACGAAAGTTATACGCAAAGTTGACATGAAGAGGAGTTAAAGAAAGTTGATCGATGTGATGATACATGGACCTTGTTTCCTTACTCGTAAAATCATTGCGTGTGAAGCATTTTGCGAGTTTTATACACGAAATTATCATTCTAAGACGCTAAGATATTTGTAAGAAATTGTGACGTCGTACGTTTGATTATCGAATTCCTGTTAGTTTATGCAGACTGTGTGAATACTGTATTTATGAATATGCAAGTGTGTATGGTGAGAGTCGCTTCTCCATAACGTGAATACGTGTTAAGGGTCCGCGCAATGTGAAAAGCACTGTGCTGCCATTGGAAAATTAATTTGAAATATATTTTAGCTACGATTCTCGAATGTTTTTTTTTTCACGTTTTTCTCCCATCTTCGTTTCTCTTTTTCCGAATAATATTACACATAAGTAATGAAAATAAATAAAATAAAAAATCCTTTGTTGGCACCGATTTTCGGTCAGTTTCGCCGATAAAAAATATCGCGACTGTCTCCTGTATTTGATCTCAAAGTGACAGTCTCCGCCAGCCGAAAAAGTCCTCAACTCGATTGAAGCGGGATTCTCAACGAAACGGAACGGAACGGGCATAATCAACGGAATTATCCCTATAATAGTAACGAACATCACGTTGCGTACGGGCGTAGCCGAAGTAATCCGTGGCTGAACTTGGATAAGCCGAAGATAGTTTTCTTGGAATTTTCTATCCGTGGTTTTCAGACAAAACCGAATGAGTCAATTTTTCAGAAAAAAAGAAGATATGAAATTCTTGTAATTTACATTGTAAACATCGTTTTCAAACACGCAGCTGCCGAAAATGACCTATACAGAAAGGGATAAATGAAATTACTGTAACCAATTCCATTGTATCGAAGAAACTAAATAAGTCTACCGTGTTCTCGTAAGAAATTTCGAAAGAATGAAAATAAAATAGATCAATTTGAAAAATGCGTTATACCGTCAACGGGGGTGAGTTTGGGACAAAAATCGCCCTTTTTTTCTTTCGCGCTTCGTCTAAAATCAGTTTTTGCGCTAAATTTTTTTTTCTAAAAGCAGGCATCTTGCGAACATCCGTACAAGGGTGTGTACATAAGTTTCAGTAAATAAAATTTTTTTTTGGCGAAGTTACATCGACTTGAACCCCTTCTGGGGGGTAAGTATGGGACAAGTTTTGTCATCGTCAACAAAAATTAATAAATACATTTTTTTTGGCTCTGTATCATATGGATATCTTTATGTAGTTATCCTCGAGTAACTTGGAACAAGAATCATTGAAAAATACCCACTTTTAGGGGAAAGGTTACAAAAAAAAGAAAGCAAAACATGGAAATTTTTCGAAATTCATTTTATCGAGAAATCGATCAGACGGATATCATATAAAATCCTTTTCCCCTTCGTTGTGAAAAAAAGAAGGTCGAAAGACTTCGAACTGTCATTTTTGAGGTTCAAATGCTCTGCTGTGAAACGAATATTTACGTATCTTTTAGACGGTAGCACGGGTAACACCAATTAAAAACTTTTACACATAAAAAAAACCGTAAAAATCCACTCTCTTAGATGCCAAATGATTTTCTTTTGAATATTCAGTTTCAATTTTGTCCCATAATTACTCTCGGGATACCAATCTTTCTGTTTATCAAACTTTTCTTCGAGAATAGTGGTTGAAAAATTACCAAACTGCACGTACATCATAAAAACTAATTTGTCTACACTTATCTCGCAGAATTTGATAGAAAATTTTTTCCAATAAGTCAGCCGAGTAAGACGTTTGCAGCACGTAAATTTTTTTCGACGCTTTTTTATTTTTTCGCGATTTTTTTTCTCCGTTCATATAATATGCCTACTAATGACGTTTTGCGCCAATTGATAGGAACATTTTAAAGTACATTTTGGCCCATGGCCGAGTCAAAACATTCAATAATTACGATTCTAGCAATAGAAATCTACCATGTCCCATACTTACCCCCCGTGTCCCAAACTCACCCCCGTCGACGGTAAGTTAAAAAACTAATCTTTTAGTAGAAGCTTAGTTAAAGAAAAACAAACAATAACTCAAAAAACTAATTTTTGGACAAGCATCAGGCCTTACAATATAGGAGCTTGAATTCTCGTAAATAAGTCATAAACTGAAAACATTCACATCTTTTGTAGAATGTATCACAAGTCTACTTTAGTTAGTGGAAAATTCTGAATGCTGGAATAAGAATATTCAATATCAAAATCACAGTATAAATGGCCAGCATTCGTGTAGTACGATTTCTTCATGCGAAGTGAAAATCGAAAATAAAATTTTTAAAGTCCTAGTTTCTACTGACTCTTCCAAATAATTTGCCTGGTCATATGATGACGCATTTTTGGTCCGATAGCAGACTCTGACGCTATTTTAGTCGCAGAAAAGAGTTCAATGTAAGTTATGCAAACGTGTTTGGTAAGCATATACGTATGGCTCGGTTCATCTAGCGGATTAACAAATAAATGATCATTAAAAGAATCAAATATGGCGGCTGAAAAATGTCTTGCATTACTTTGCAAGAAAGAACGGCTGGGAAATTCGACTCGGTCGGTGGCAAACAGCTTACTTTGCTCAAGCAATGCCGAAATAGTTTTTCTGTATAGAGACAAATTTGAACCACTGATTCACTCGGAAAAATTAGGCCGCCTCGAGTCTTGGCTTAAGTAAGACAATTGTCTTCAAGTTCTGCTGCCGTCTGTGTTTCTTGCAGAAGTGCGTGCTGAAATTTCTTGCATTTGACTACTGGCCGACGTTCGTCGATCAACTTTTTTACAACCCAGCCGCTTATGCGACCTATGCACGATTTTACAAAATTGGAAAGGCATCCAGAAAAATTTCGATTCAATTGGTTGCATTTGATAAAAGAATCTTCGACCTCTTTACTTCTCTTGGTTTGAACTAATCCGTATTTCTTCTCTACTCTTATATTTGCCACAAAATCATACACGGCTGGGTCGTAACGGTCTTCTATGCTTCGTTTGGAAGAACCAGAAGGAACGGTTAGATTCGTGTCATTTCCGTTCACGGATTCTATTTCATGACGTACTAACAGTCTTTTATATGCTGAAACAAACTGCGCACAAGTTGGATTCGGGTACCATCCTCCACAAGATCTGATTGCACAAAAAAATAATCCCAAGTGATCTTGGCTTAATTTATACGTTGAAAGGTACTTTAGCTGTGCATTGTCAGGCTTAACGTATAGATCAAGAATTGCAATAACAGATATGACAGCCGTCATCATTCCAATAAAAGCAACGTTGCTTCTGATTTTCAACATTGACACCCCTGTTCTGTCTCGTATTTCTTTGAGATACTGTATCTCTGTCAAAATTGTTGACCGCCAAAAACCTTCATTGCTCTTTCGTAATGGCGACATATAACCTTTTCCGAAAGGATTCCGAGAATGTGAGAAATCGAAAAGGCGATCGATGCATCGCATAAATCGAGCAGTAGCATCGCATCCTTGGAATTGAGGCATACCGATGCTAGCACAAAATTCGATAACATCTGCTGCACTGCTACTCAACGTTTGTGCAGCCAGAGACACTTTCATTTTCATTCGATGATAGTCTATATGCGCCATCCTGACTTTATTTCCGGCTCTGAGACCTTCCTTTTCTTGTATTTGGGCTAGAGACGTGATGAAATCCCATCGAATATAATTCCATGTAGGCGAAATAAACTTTCCGCTATAATCGCACTATTAGTATCCGAGTCAATCCCATTAATCAAAAAACATCCTATAGGAATTTTTTAAGAACCATCCAGAGCAACTACCATTAGGACCAGGCGCATTTTTTGCTGATGGAATCATCGGTTTCCATTCCGTTACCTATATCAACGAAACCTCGAACTTTTTCCTGTTAGGGGAAATTGTCAATCCTTTTTTTATACCAACTTCATCCATCACTAATGCAACAAGAATCTCTTTTCCTACCTTCTGTGCTTCGGATGCTTTTATTTCTAATGCCTTAAAGCTTTCTGAAGTGAAACCGGGTTTGCCGTCGATATTGGAGATTGCCGGGATCCGGTGAAGCATTACAAAATTTGCGCCTCACAAATCCGTAGGCTTTCCGGCGAATAAAAGTGAAGCGTCGTAGCGAAAGATCTCAGAGCAGGATATGTTTCTCTCGCAATACTGAATTTTTTACGTGCAGAATGAGATTGATTTTTCCGCTGCGCCTTTGACGGCCTTTTCTTGGGGCCGAATTGCCGTGCTTGAATTCGGTTTGCATTATTTTCAAAACGCTTGAGGAACTGCGAAACATCAGACTCTGCTATCGAATCTAAGCATGCAAGCCCTGATTCCGGGATAGCCTTCTTGTCACGCAGTTTACTTACGATATTTTCTAATGTTGAGATCCTGTTTTTCATTCGATAAATTTTCATGTTTTTTTGCTTCAAAATTGTTTTCGTTCTTCTTATTTTCGCATGGGCCTTGTTTAGTTTGTTTCTTGCAGTTCGGGGTGTCAATGCATATCGGCGATCATGTGAGATTGGCTGGGATGTAACCGGAGAACTGTAACAAAAATTTGTTAGTGCCCCGAAATTGAGTCATCGTAGTACATTATGACACTAGTACGAAAAATTTTTTTCTGACGAGTGTGAGTTTCCAGAACGAGCCGAAGGCGAGTGTTGCAATCACACGAATCCAGAAAACGTTTTTCGCTCGAGTATCGTATACATTTTTATGTCACAATGTGTGTAAAACCGCATTTTTACGCGCAGCATGTCATAAAAAATATTTTAGCGAGAAATCTTCGGTGCAATAAGTGAAAAGTAACATCAAACTCCAACAGATGCATATGAAATTCAAAATTTGTAGTGATAGTTACTCATTGCACTGAGCAAATGTTTCAACTGCTGGGCTATTTGAAACATTTGGCGAACAAGCAATCTCCATATTGATTGAATTCACGTATTTTCGATACCGGAATCTATGGACTCTGCTGGTTGTACTTCAGTCTTATGCTTAATGTGTTTAATGGCCGTTGCGTGGGTCGGTTAATGGGCCCTTTTCTTTCCTAATATCAAAAAGTATTGTAACCCAACGATTTCCAACAAATGAATACTTTCCTTTTGCCGAATAGATCTGGGCAGACAAATGAAACGGAAAGTACCGTCACAGTTTCTCGATGCAAATATTGTTGGAACTGCGTCTTTTTTAAACCGAATATTCCCATGGTAATTGAAACAAGATTTTTCAAAGTGATCGGAACAAAGTAAACTTTTCGACGTCAGGACAAAACCTCCTGGTCCCATTTGTTCCAGCCACTTGCGTAAACGATCTTCATCTTCTAATGGAAACCCGCAAAAAATGCAACGAGTATTCCTTTAAATGTCCATCTATCCGAAATTACGTATGGAATCGTACATGAAAAATTTTGGAAGCATAATAATCTTTGGAACCGATGTGAGGCCAAAATGTTTTTACTTGTGAAACGATCCACTCTTGTCCCTCTCCTTTTAGTGCACTTTGCAGGAAACGCATGCCGATGTGTATGTTCCAAACAACGTTGGTATGCTTCCTGGCTTGAGTTTCAATATATGTAAGCTCTTTTCGAAACATCCAATCTCAAAATGATCAGAAAACAAAGTCGTGTGCTTCGTGTGTACAAAATCTTCTATGCTAGAGTTTTGTACCCAACACATCTTTTCATTCGGGCAGCTCAGAAATCTAATTTAAAAAAATTAAATTTAAAAAAAAAATTATTCATAATCTGCTAACGTTACAATGTTTATCTAAAAATATTAAATATCAAAAGCCATTTCATAAATGTCAACTACTTCTACTGGATTATACTGAATATACGAATACGTTGCTTTTTTATTGAAATAGTATAGTTGTAGTAGTTTTTCAATGCAATATCACTCGATGAATAAATATTATTTATACGATGAAAATATATATTACTTAAAAAAATTACCATGGAAAAAGAAGACTTTTACATCCTGATAGATGTATATGTGAAACCGAACAAAATGTTCAATCGTAAATATAACCTATCTTTGTGAATACACTGAAATGTCGGAGGAATAACCGCAAACTTATTTTTATTGATCATTCACTTACGGATGCAATGATCTTATTCCTCTCTTGAAGTTTTCGCCAAACATTATGCTGCTGTGTTCTGTAAACATTCTGCTGGCATGATCACTCGAGATATTTAAAACTGAGATTTTCGTGAGATTTTGACACATGGAGACTAGAGGTAAGGAGTACGCACGACCGTGGAAATCGCGGTCGAAATGTGTTCTCCGAAACCGGGAAAAAGTCGTCAACGCGAACCGAAATGGAGAACCACTGCTCTATGCGACTGAAGTGAGCGACCCTTGAACCTAGCTCTACGATTCGCTCAAGTTTTATCGGCGCTAACTTCATCTCGGTTCGCGTTGAAGTTCAGTGGTGCCCATTCATCCAACTTTTTCGGCACTTTCGCGCACGTTTCTGAGCGGTCCGCGCGTACTCCTTACCTCTAGTCTCCATGTTTTGACAGCTGCCCATAAAAACCAGAGATTAGAGGAGAGATCGCCAGCGAGGTCGGGGAAGCCGTTTCACCGACTTGTTGCGCCACCAACCAGGAGGCCGGCGAACTAGCTCACCCCCGGCGCGTATATATAGTAATAGCACAATGCTAAATTGGTATCGTCGCCGTCATAGCGGGTGGCATTTTCGAGACGGAGCTACATCGGCAAGGCCATACTCGGTCGTATGTAGTCGTATGCTTAGAGGGGGACGTCAGGGCCGCGTTCTGAAACCTAACTCGAGTACAACTCGTTCCTTCAATATCTCTCTCGCTCCACCGCAATCTTCGATGGCGCTATCTCACTCGCACCTTACTCGAGTTGACTCGAGTAAGGTTTCGGAACGCAGCCCAGAGGTGGTCAGAGCGTAGTGGGGGATTTCCGAACAGGCCGCCTCATTGAAATAAGATGTTACGACAGCGAGACCCACGTGTGTCGCCACCGTAATTTAGAGGGAAACTCGTTCTTATGAAATAACTCGTTTATTTCCTACTTTTGATTAAGGATGGTCATGAACAAATTTGTAGGAAATATAATTATCTAGCGGTTTTTCATAACAATTATTCGTCTCTGATCAATATTTTCGACTTTAATCTGAAAGAAGAAACCAAATTAAATAATGATGTTCTCTCGTTTACTTTTCTAAGTTCCTCTAATCTCTGTAAAAACCACTCTTACAGGTACGAAAAAATTTTTGGGCCGACGCTTCGTTCGGAAGTTATAGGTAGCTTTTTTTGTCATAAAAAAACCGTTAACCCGGGTGTTAAGAAAAAAAGCTATAACTTCCGAACGAAGCGTCGACCCAAGTCCGGCCGGGTCTCAAAATTTTTCTTTTCGTGCAAGGAATTCGAAAAAAAATCAATTTTAATAATTAAGGGTACTTTTTTTCATGCAAATTTTTACCAATAAAATACGTAAATTTACAGGTTTTCTGTGACAAAAAAATCTACAACTCCCGAACGAAGCGTCGGCCCAAAAAGTTCGAGGTGGTTAAATTTTTGTTTTTGTTCAAGGAATTAAAAAAAAAATACATTAAAAAAATTAAGGGTACTTTTTTTGTTTTATATCATTTTTAATTTTGAATTGTTTATAAATAATTGTTGAATTTGTGCAACATAATTGTAAATCTTTTCATTGTCTAGAGCGTTCAAAAACGAAAAAAAAGACCCGTGGTTTTTCGAGTTATCCCTAACCGTTGCTGAGATATATCGATTTGAATGACCGAATGTGGTCAATACTTCAAAAACTTCATTTGACTGTATTTCAAAAGTGGGGGTTCAAAATAAAAAACGCCGAAATAAGTGTCTCTTTATTTTCAACACATATCAATGAGAAAAATTGGGGGGCGAAAATTTTGATCCAACTGTCCGAAGTTGCCGAAATTCCCAAGAATACCCCATATATTATAGGTCGGCTTGAAAAAAAAACTTTTTTTTTCTTCCAATCAAAATACATCCACGCTAAAGCATCTCACATCAAGAAAATCGTGTCCAAAGATCAGCCCGATCGGACCATTTTTAGGGGTCGCGCAAGATTTTTCTAGTTTTGCCATTTGATTAACATGGGAAGAACGAAAAGTTTCCATTCAAAAAATCGTAGCTCCGCCAATTTTATAGGCACATTGATCCGGTTAGTTCCATTTGAAAGTTCTTAAAAACCGCTTAAAATGACGTGCGGACCTTTGAAATCCGATTGCAACTTCCGTCCATAATTTCTTACGAAACAACAAAATTATAGTATAGGGTTAGAAGCCAAGATAAGACAGCTGGAGGCCGAGAATCAAAATCTAAAAATCGACCTAGGAAGGAGCATAGCTCAATATGAGGCAGTTCGAGACACTGAGGATGAACGGATGATCGATCTCAACGGAAAAAACTTGGAGAAACGAAGTCAGGAACCAACAGAGGGCGGAAAAGAGAGGGTTGGCCAGACGGAGCGGCAAAAACAGACGCAAAAAGCGTTCAACAACGTACCACTGGCACAGAAGCTACCCAGGGCCGCTCGACCGATAGAAAAGGGTAAGCACCCGGGGGTGCTGACACAGATGCAGATTGACCAAGAGCGGATGGAAAGAGGAAGAAGAAAGAAGAATATTATCGTCTGGAGGATGGAATTTTCCGGAAGAGGAGTGGGATCAGATGTGGAAGAAGCGATACAAAACCAAACTGGTGTTCGTGCGCGCGTAGTGAACTGGATGGCGTTGCCGAACGGAGGGGTGCTAGCGGAACTAGAATCTATTCGGCAGAAAATTCAGGTAATGAGAAGGAACCACCATAACAGGGGTGGCAGGTTTGGAATTCGAGATGACCGCAGTAGGAGGGAAAGAGAAGTCCAGGGTTGGATCGAAGACCAAGCGAAAAAGAAAAGATATATAGGAGAGGAAATTCATACCGGTCATCTGAAACTGTGGGTGGGCGGCTGTTGGCATATATGGAGTGATGCTGAAAGACGACTGATCCCGTGCGAAGAACGACGTAGAGAAAGAGACCGAAAGACGCCGAATCGTCAAGGCATAAATGGGTTTCGTGGCCGAGGGGAAAGAAGAAACTGAGAATCGAGCACAACGCGTCGATAAACGACGAGGGATCACAGCAGTCCCGTCGAACATCGCGGGTATGCGAAAAATTCACCAAGTCTGGGACTGGCTTAAAAAATTCGACATCATCGTACTGCAAGAGACTTGGCTGGAGGAAAAGGACTAGAGCAAAGTGATTGGAAGACTTGATAAAGACTTTGAATGGTTAACGAAGGAGGCTGTGAGGCGTAAAAAACGACGTCGGGCAGCGGGGGACAGATCATAGGTTTAAGAAAGAATATAATCAAAAGAGATCAGACACTCGAATGGAAAGAGGGACTCGTAGTACAGGGACTTAGGCTAGGCAACGGACGGGAAAGGTATACGTTAGTAACAATTTATAATAACTGCGGCTTTCGAAATTTAGAAAAGGGTTTAGAAGAAACGATCGAGAAGGCGCTCGAACGAAGCGAGGGCATTATTCTGCTAGGGGATGTAAATGCGAGAACAGGTCAACTCGATGGAATCATGGATGATGAGAATGAATATCACAACGAAAGGCGATCGATGGATAAAATTGTGAACAACGAAGAAAAAAAACTGCTCGATTTTTGCGAAAAAAATAGTCTGTTGATAATGAATGGTAGGAGCCACGGAGACTGGGAGGGTAAGTTGACACATGTGGGGGATTCGGAAGGATCAGTGATCGACTATGTTATTGTTAGCGCAGAGAAAGAGACGATAGTGAATGAGTTGCGAGTGGAAACAAAAATAGAGTCGGACCATTTCCCCATCGCCGTCAATTTGGGTAGAAGGTTGGCAGATGCGGACGGTATAGGTGTTTCGAATGACAAGCAAAAAAAACGCGATAAAGAAAAGAAGTTGCACTGAAAGAGGATGGAGTAATGAAGTTCAAGGAGTCATTCCTAAATGAATGGGGAAGTATACCGAGCGTGGAAGGTGCAAAGGACAGGTGGGATAGATTGCTTGTAATTATTTGGAAGGCGGCCGAGGCAGTGGGGATGTGTAAAAGTCTAGGGAACGATCAACAAGGTCCCCGTAAATCCTGCAACGAAATTAGAGAGAAGAGGAAGATTCTATGGGAAAAACTAAACAATTTTTTGAAAGATAAGAGAGGGGAAGCTACAAAAAATGAACTAAGAGAAGCGAGAAGCGACCTAAAGAAAACGGTTAAACAGAAAAATAGGGAATATTGGGAGGAAAAATGGAATATGGTAGAAAAAAGCAGAAACATCAACGAAATGTGGAACGCGATTAAGCCCTTCAGGCCAAAAAAAGTAAATTTCGGGAAACAGGTAACCAAGCAGGAATGGGTAAAACACTTCGAGAAGTTACTAGGCGGAGACGAGAAGCCGGAAAGGACGCGATCGGTAGAGTATAGTGGCATGCAAGAAGAATCGAGGACACTGCAGGCAGAGCGGAAGGAAATACTAGATACAGATTTAGAGAAGATGAACCGAGAAATAGAATGGCTGGAGATGACAAAGGCCCTGGAAAAAATGAAAAATGGAAAAGCAGCTAGGAAAGATGGGGTAACTGCGAATTTTTTTAAGGCAATGCCGGAAAAAGGCCGGAGGGAGCTACACGGAATTTTACAGCTTTTTTGGGAGAAGGGAGAGATAGGTCAAGGATGGGAAGTAGGCAGAATTTACCCGATTTATAAAGCAGGCGACACGAATGAAGCATTCAACTACCGCGGAACTTCGCTACTTAACATCGAATATAAGTTGATGACAAGCATAATGACGGGGAAATTGAGACGTTGGCTGGAACAAAAAGGGCACCTCAAGGAGAGTCAAGCGGGTTTTCGAACCGGAAGGGGAACACGGGATCACATATTCGTCTTGAACGCCCTGGTAGATAATCGGTTAAAAAGGAAAGGCGGCAAACTCTATACGGCATTCGTAGACTTTAAGGCCGCATTTGATACGATCGACAGGGATATAATGCGCAAAAAGCTGGAAAGAATAGGAGTGAAAGGAAAGATGTTGAGAATGATAGAAGCAATATATGGAAAGACACTCAATGAAGCAATATCGGGCGAGGGAATATCGGAAAGTTTTCGAACATGGAAAGGAGTGCGGCAGGACTGCCCCTTAAGCCCACTCCTCTTCAACGTGTACTTGGAGAATATTGATAGAATTTGAGAAAGGGAAAACGAGGGTGGGTCAGTAATAGGACGGGAAAAAATATTTGCGTTGAAGTTCGCGGACGACATCGTGGTGGTCGCAGATGAGGGTGGATGAGGGTGAGAAGCTCAGAAAAATAATTGGAGCCTTAGAGAAATGCGTAGACAGGAACAAACTGACAATCAACATAAGCAAAACAAAGATCTTGATATTTCAAAAAGGGGGCAGACGAAAGAGAAACGAGAAATGGGTGTACAAAGAGAAGGAATCGGAAATTGTAAAAGATTACAAGTACTTGGGTACGTGGTTTTCTACCGGGAACACGTTCGAAAAACATCTCGCCAAAATAACCGGAAAAATTACGAGGGCGGCGAATGCAGCATGGGGAATCCTCAAAAGGGCGAAAATTAGCAGTTTGAAAAGGCGACTCGGGTTAATGCAGGCGTTAGGGCGAAGCGGACTGCTATATAGCGGTGAAATATGGGGGTGGCGGGGAAGGTCACAGGTGGACAGATTGCAGGCGAAATACAGTACGATGGTCATGGGTCTGGATCGTAACACGCCAAGTTATATCTGGCGATTAGAGGCGGGGCAGAGAGGGATTGAAGTGGAGATGTGGAAAAGAGCGGCGAAATATCTATTAGAAATTGTAAAGATGGACGACGTGAGATGGCCGAAAAAATGTTTGAGAGAAGAGGTCAGGATTTCTCAACCGTAACCCGTCGAAGTGGGGCATGGGATTAAAAAAAGCGATGGAAGGGGTAGGGGAAGGGAGAGTATGGGATAAGATCTTAGAGGAAAATGCAGAAGAACTGAAAATATATATTCGAACAAGCGGTGCAAACAAAAGCGGACCAGGAATTGCAGGCAGATTGGGCTAGGGCTGACAGGTCCAACTACTGCCCGGAATACAAAGGCAGGAAAACGTCAACGGAAATGGAAGCATATTGGGAAGACGAGAATATTAAGGGCGAAAATAAAGAAACGTGGGTACACACGGGCGCGATTACGGTGCGGGAACGTGGGCAAGAGTGAAGCTAAAGGACATAAAGATAGTAAGTGTAGCGTGTGCGGAAAGGATGTGGAGGATACTGGACATATTGTGAGCTGTGAAGAAGCAAGGAAACGTATGGAAAAAGAGATAGTCGAAAGCATGGACGAGTGGATGGATGGATGGAATTAGGGGAGAGGAACTAAAAAACAAAATAGAACTAAGTTTAAATGGAAAGCCGGTAGTAGCCCTATGCAACTTTATTGATAATTTTAATGGCATTATACGAAAAGCCAAAGTGTAAGTTGTAACAAGGGAGAGATATTTCTATAATTTATGTTAGACCTAACAGAGTTTATGTAGACGAGATTGTATGTGCAAGAGAAGAACTCTAAAGACCTGAAAAGGTATACATGCAATAAATACCATACTATACTATAACCAAAATGAGTTAGAAATAAATGCAAATCATCGATGTACGGGGAAACTGTAAAGGGATATTCATCAACGCTAGCTCATCGTTGCGCGGCAAGCCAAGAACGCTTGTCGAAACGAGATATTCACGGCGTTCACGGCCACGGCCGAGTCAAAAATCCTCCCCTCTACTACTATACTTCCTAGCCAACCTTCCTGTACGTGCACACACACACACACCACTCCGAGCTATGCCCGTATGCGAGCGGTTCAATACGGCCAAGAATTTGCTTTCGGCTACCCAGAATACGCTAAACAAGCAAAAACGACGGCTTCTTTTCCTCGTCGACCACGAGGCGTCGCCTATGCACGACCAACGAATGAGAAGCAGCCGGAATGGCCGATATACGGCTCTGTACCAATCTCCCTACTCACCTCTGATACTTATTGTCAAAAAAAATCTGACCTATAAACAATATTCATTCGAAGATTATTATATATTTTTCAACAAAAAAAATAATTCTAGCCTTTGCAATCACTAAACATCGACTTTTTGTGCTATAATAATTGGCCGAATTACAGGTTGAGACGTTGCAACAATGTACGCTTGGGAGAGTGGCTTCGCTGATATCATCTTGGTATCAAAAGATACCAAGTTTTGAACCGCGGCAGATTTTAAAGTGGTATGAAGTATGTATAAGTGAGGTTAGAAATTGTTTAAGCGAGACAAAACATCCAATCTATTAGGTGGTCGACGTTGAATCATGGTAAGAGAGTCGCAGAAACCATTAGTTATTGTCAAAAAGTAATGATAAACGTGTAATCGTGGAGCGTCGATGAAGCTTCGTACAGCGTAAATAGGTTAGATTTTTACACACTCACAACAACGTTACCAACAGTCACTATACTCGACGCTTGCGCTGCATCAGCTGGCCGCAGCACGGCGTTGTCACGTCGCTGCAAAACGGCGTCGCGACAGAAGAGAGTTCGCGCCAACCGAAACTTGAACTTTAACTAACAAATACTCATTAACTATACGGTGAAACATTCTTAAACTTTGCAACAATGATCAAGATTGAATGCTGTTTCTAGTAGTAGGTTTTTTAATACAATCTTACGATGAATGTACTCGCAATTTCATTGAAACTGCGCCATAGCACGCGTGTCCCTACACCGCCCGTGTTAAATTGCCCAACTTTAACAACAAATATCTTAAAAACTATACGGTAGAGTGCCTTTTTTTCCGGTAAAAAAATGCGGAAAAATCTACTCTTGAGATACGTTAAAGGAGGAAAAAAATCTATCGATAGTCACCTGAGTGGTATACCTTAAGCGACGAAAAATACGTTGAGCCGGAAACAGATAAGAAACACACCGCAAGGACCGAATTTGGGAGTTTCCAAAATCGGATGATTCGCTCGTCTCTCGCAGCGCCTGGAGACTCATCGCATTATGATACGCGTTTCACGGTCGCATGCCTTTTTCAGTGATGGGTACGGTACGTGTGTAAATTACGTTTGGCACACACGTTCTCCGAGTGGATTCGAGGAGCGCGAGAGCCTGGAGAGTCGATATATCGCACGCGTGTAGTTTCGGGATGTGTGACGTAGATTAACGGTTCGAGAGAAAATGAAGAGCTTTCCGGTAACTCGGTGAGAAACTCTTAATGGTAATGTGTCTCATATTCAATGACGTTTTCAACAACGTTCCACGATGTAATTCATAGGGAACAGAATGGACGTCGGGCGATCTATGAGATTGTATATACATGGACGTTCACGCGCACCCTACGGTTGTACTTTCAACGCGCATCATCTGCCTATCTCTAGTCGCTTTGCGCTCTACACGCCCTTTTTTTCTTTCTTTTTAAAAATGTTTTTTATTTGTTGTCAATTCACGCTTTTTACGATTCAGGAATACACTCCCCACTGGCCGCGTTGGGACAAAATCATATTTTTTATTTAAATTGACTCAATAATCGTTGGTACTTTACTATTAGAAAATTTCGTTTCTCAAAACTTATAAATATCCGGTGAGCGAGAAATTCGTAGTTGAGTAGCGGCGCCCTAAATAGTCGGTTAAAGTTGTATCCATTAAAAGAAGTTTCATTGCCAGCTATATTTTTCTTTCGTCCCGACCAGTCTACGTATCGGAAAAATTCGTCATATCGCAACGCGGAAACCAGTTGACGGATCGACGAAAATATATCAAACCTTTTAAATATATTCATAATTGCATATCAAGCGCGACGTATCATCAATTTCCAATTTTCTGATGGTAAAGAAAGACATATTTTAGACGACTATTTACTGGAGCCTGTTCTCCTTCGTTTTGCGAACGTTGCGGCTTACAAGTCTATCGATTTACGTGAAATTCTCATATTATTGACTAACTTGCTTTATTTACAATTTAGAGCTACCGAAATAATAAAGATTGTCGAGATCGAAGATCGAAGTTATGACTTTAAAATGATACCTCAAACGAGTTTTTGTTCTGCAAACCCATCATTCTATCGAACCAATAGTTTATCGGCCTGAATCCGTATAAGAATAATGCTAACATTATTTACGTAAATAAGTTATTGCAATGAACGGTGCATGTCTTGAAAAAAAAAAATACATGAATAAATAAAGAAACTAAAGATCAACAACGCTGCAAGAATAATGATGGGAATATATCGAGACGGTTTTTTCCCTTGCAGCAAATTTCAAGATTGAGTCTGGTAAAGTTTTGTTTTATTA
This sequence comes from Sussaba pulchella, assembly GCA_963971145.1. Lineage (NCBI taxonomy): Eukaryota > Metazoa > Arthropoda > Insecta > Hymenoptera > Ichneumonidae > Sussaba > Sussaba pulchella. Next base: position 9,621,079 of record OZ020177.1, on the reverse strand, counting down.
TGACGTAAAGCAAATCGATTGTGCAATAATCGATATGTTCAAGGTCGCGAGTACATACGATTATTTTCGTAATCCAGAATTTTTCATCATTCCCACCGACTCTTTCTGACTCTCTTCCGACCGTTCGTGTCGGAACTCGAAGCGTTGGGGCTTTCCTGGGGCCCTCCCGCCTCATCTGTGGGTCCTGTAGACTCGGGTAAAGGTGGCGGAGGCATTATTACCGCCGCTGGTTGAATAGTTTGTTCCCACGTATGATCGGAAGATGCGCGAAACTACGAAGAAATTTTCGTTGAGGAGTCTTTCAGGACTTTTATTCTAGGGATACAATCAACGATTCTGTTAACGTAATCACTCACCTGCGAACTGTACTGGCTTTTGAATGCAGCTTTCATAGCCGTTAGCCGGTCACTTCCGGGACCTTGCCTTTCCAATTTTTTTACCACCTCACTTAGATCTTTAGTAGGTTGAGACGATGGCCCACCGACCTTTTGATGCATTTGCAAAAGAACTATTTACGAAAGCCAAATAAAAAAAAAAAAATAATGGAGAAACATAAAAATCGAAAATAACCTGATCCGCCAGTGGTTCCGCGCGTGCCCTAAAGCCCAGTCCTGCTCCACCGACGTTTAAACTTTTCCCTTTGCCACCCTTGAATCTGGTTTTCCGGAACCAAGCGCTTTGCATCGCCAAGTCTAACAAGCCTTTGGAAACTTCTTGGTTAGCACCCTCGAGATTTCTCACCAAATGCCCGGCAAACTCTTTGTCCTTTTCGGTTACCAACGTATAAGCCGTGCCCTTCTCGCCGGCACGACCGGTTCTACCGATCCGATGTGTGTGCGTGTCTATGTCGCGTGCCACGTCGTAATTCACGACCGTTCTTATATGAGGAATGTCGAGACCACGGGCTGCAAAATCATATCAGTTGTTCCATCTTGTGATTCACCCTTGATCTGCTAGATTTTTTTTTTTACGGCACTGACAACACTGCATGGGCAATTTGTACGTGGGGTCTAAAACGTCTTTACACGTTCCATTAAACTTGGTTCTCAAAGCGATATTCAGTTAGATCGACATAGTGGAAGGGTGAAACGTCACAAGTGGCTTTTGAGAATAAACTAGCGGGCCTATGATTAGTGGTGTCTATGGATAGTAGTGCTCATGGATAGTTGATCCCATGGTTAGCAGTTCCTATGGTTATAGTAGTATCCATGGTTACTTGTGCCTATGGTTAGTAGTGGATATGGCTCGTAATGCCTGTAGCTAATCATATTTATTTTGCGTGTGACCCTTTACGGACCGCACAAGTAACTTCCCGATTCGCGAGTTGAAATTTATTATTATCGTTATTAATTAAGTATATTATCATCAAGTTGAGAATTGGAGTTTTCATCTTCTGTTGGTCCAACATGGATGTATCCAGAAGACACCAAACATAAAATATACAAGTGCTCGACCCACCCGGCATATGCCCCGGGGGCATAATATGCCCGGGAGGATTAAGTCCCCTATAATCGGGAAGTTGAGAAAAATAAAAAAAAATTTAAAAAAAGTCCAAAAAAAAATTGAAAAAAAAAGTTAGTTTTAGAAAAAACATAAGCGAAAAGTTAATCACATGCGTACGAAAAGAAAAAAAAAAAAACAATTTTAAAAGATCGAAAGAAATAAAATAAAAAATTTTCTTCGGATCACGTTATCAATTTTAGAGAAAATGTTTACGAAAGAATTTTGAAATTATGTTTTTTGTAAAAAACTAAAAAAACTACTGGACCGAACTGGACCAAAATCTAATCAGCTCTAAGTTTCAGCAAGACACATCGATTGCATCATCGATCATTCCGATTGCATCATCGATCATTCCGATCACATCATTAGTTTTGGAGAAAACGTTAACGAAAAATTGATCACATACGTACGAACGTACGTACGTACATACGCACACACACACCCACACACACACACACACACACACACACACACACACACACACACACACACACACACACACACACACACACACACACACACACACACACACACACACACACACACACACACACACACACACAAAAACATTTTGCTCAAAATAGGTTCAAATGGCCCCAATGACCTCGAAACGTAAAGATCTGACAGAAAAACGTTTTTCGATTTTCGGGGTCATTACAATAACTTCCCTATAATCGGGAAGTTAATTATGAAGAAAGGTATATTAATGGAGCTGGACTTGATATTATCCAATAATCACTGTGTTGTAAGGAACAAAAGAAAAAAAAATTTGTTAAGTACTAAAATTGCCAAGAATTGCCGTGTTAAACATTGAAGAATTATAGAATTAGACCGGAGGAAATAAATGAATCACCAAGAGTTAATTTGCAAGTGCCAAATTCGATATTTTACCTGCCACGTCAGTTGCAACAAGAATGCTAACTTCTTTTCGTTTAAAAGCTGTGATGACTTTGTTTCTTTCGGTTTGATCCATGTCTCCGTGTAAAAGCATTACGTCAAACTCCTTGAGTTTCAGGTTATTTGCCAGTTCCTCCGCATTCAACTGCATAAAAAGATAAGGTGAAAACGGCTCAATATTTCGCAATTTGTTTTTTTTTTTTTTTTTTTTTTTTTTTTAAATCGATAGCGTACAATACCTTTTTCGTCACGAATATTAATAGACTGCCGGCACTCAAATATTCGACTATGTTGTGCAACAACCACGACCACTTTCCAACAGGATTATTGTGAAACATTACGACGTGTTGCGTTACGTCCGTATTAGCTTCACCCACATCGCCGTGAACTATTCTAACGGGATCGGTCAATATATCTCGAGCAAGTTTTTCGACTCGTTTCTTAAATGTTGCGCTGAATAGCAACGTTTGCCGATCGGGCCTAACGTGGTTGCAGATCGATCGCACTTGGGGCTCTGAAACGAAGAAAATCGTTATTAACGTCATCGATATTCGCGGCCGGTTGATTAACGATCCTACGGAACGTGAAGAGTTTACCGAAACCCATATCGAACATTCTGTCAGCTTCGTCCAGTACTAAATACGTTACTCTACTGAGATTCGTGGCTTTCATTTTAACGAGATCGATCATACGGCCTGGTGTCGCGACTACTATTTCAGCGCCGCCCTCCAAAGCTTTGCTCTGTTCCCACTTGCTACCACCACCGTAACAACAGCATACTTGAATGTTGTATACTTTGCCAAACTTCTTGGCTTCCTGGTAAATCTGTTGATTTACAATAGTTTTGGTCATCATTGATTTGCAATAATTCATTTCAATATTTTGTCATTGATATTTTGTAATAATTCATTATTTTGTAACAATGATTCTCGGTTACTGCCTTTGGTAGAATAAGATGTGACTTTTCTCTGAATTTACATCGAGTATCGTTGATTTTTCATAGTGATAACAGGATTGAAAAAAAACTAACTAACAATCAAAATAAAATTAGAATTAGAAAATTCTTACTCGACGATATTATTTTATTCCCGGTTGGTGCTTTCCAGATAGATGAGGGTAGCGATGATTTCTTATTTTAAAATTCACTTTTCACGCAATTCGATGGTTTTTATTCATTTTTAATATTTACAATCGATATGCCACAACGTCTCATGACATAACGACTCAACGAAGATTTTCGCGCGAAGTTATGGATGATATATGAGGGGTCAAGGGTAAAATTGTTCATAATTTCGCTGAAAAATTAACGATTCGACACCAAAAGTCTGCATTAAATAGCGTTCGATTGGATACTACGATCAATGTATATCGGTTTTAACTGCACAAAATGGTAATGCGATTTCAACTTAATATAATCTCATCGTCACAGCAAATTTATCAACGTCTATTTGGTATCCACCTGTGCGTAAACACCCGTCTAGAATTTTCATAGAATAGAACTTTCAAATTCTCCGGTACAAGGTTACGATTTCATTGAGCAAATTGAATTTGCTTACCTGTTGGGATAATTCTCTTGTAGGTGCGAGAATCAAGCCGATCGGTCCATCGCCGGGTTTTAACTCTTTCTGATCCATTATGTGAACCAACATAGGCCAAATGAACGCGGCGGTTTTACCACTGCCAGTTTTTGCTATGCCAATCAAGTCTCGTCCACTCAAAGCCGCGGGTACCGCCTGAGCTTGGATCGGGGTTGGTTGTGTATAATCGTTTTTTCTAATGGACTTGATGAGCGCGTCGTCGAAACCGAAGTGACCGAAACTCGTAATTGGATTCGGAACAGCAGCTCCCGAGACCTTAATACCCAGAGTTTGTCGCAATTCATCGACTTGGTACACGCTCAAACTCGAAATTTCTTCGTGAACGATGTAAAAATTTTTTTCAATCGGCTCGTATTGAATTTCGCTGTGATCGATCGGCGGCAACGGATCTATGTCTTTTTTCTTTGGTGGAGCTATGGGGTTTCCGTCATCGTCGTAATCGATATCTTGATCGGATTCATCTTGCGGCAATCCAGCATTTGGATTTTCTTCCATGTACCTCATTGGTTAAAGAAATAAAATCAAACATGAACATTGCACTCTGGTATTGGTACAGTAATCAATGAGAGTTTGCAAAGTTACGAATATGGGTACGTTTTATAATTAATTTCAAGTTAAATATCACCTTGGGTCTCAAACATTTGATTTACTTGGGACCTGAAGAAGTGTACAAGTTATCTGGTCAAATGTTATGAATCGTGAGTCAATTTCGTCATCACGATTTATAACGTACTATATCTATACACAAGTGAACGGCCGAATAGCCTTTAACAATTGCAGGTAAGTTAGCAGATGATATTTCAACTAAAATACCAAATTCACTGTACTATTGTGATTGGTTGATTATTTTTTAAACGTTATTTCTTATTCCAAACTACTGGGGATAATTTGATATAAGAGCCTATTCATCAAGTATCGGACAACTTTAGGCGTCACTATCCGGGATCTTTATATTTACACAGCTTGAAGTACAAGTCGAAAAACAGATACTCACATTTTTTCGATTTTTTTTCTATTATTTTGTCAGCTGTCAATTAAGGTATTTTTCATTTTTCTCGTTTTTTTTCACATGCTTACGCTGTTAAAAAAAGTATATGAAAAATCTGGTTTTGACAGAAAATTGTCTCAGTTTTTCGAAAAAAATATCAGTTTTTCATTCCAACTCTCAAAGATTTATTTAAATCGGATTTAAAACTTAAAAAGCTGTTTTTCAGTCGTTGCCCAAATTTTGGGAATTTTTTCAATATTTTGGTCGGAAAGCTGAGGAAATTCACCGGACATGGGGTTTTTCGTGTTAGGTTCTTTGGAAGTTTTTTCATCATTAATTAATAAACAAAAATTTAATATAAGAGATTCGAAAAAATGTAATTTTCCAATTTTTTCTTATTTTACACATAGGCGTTATTGCGTCTATACAAATACTTTCGCTCCCTTTTTTTAAAAGTTCATTGAACATCTTTTTATCGAGATCAACAACAAGCTTAAGAGGGATTGAAAATTGTAATCAAACTGCAATTTTTGAAAAATTTTGAAAATTGCTGTTTTTGAACCTTTTATACACTCATAAAAAAAAATTAAAGGACCACTTGAGAACAGTCGAAATTTGTCGAAATTTCAGGCATCTGTATCTCCGCGAAAAATAGTCCGATTCAGATAATCCACAGCTTGTTCATTAGCTTAAATATTTTAATTTTTGAATCGAAGGTTAAACAATTTTTATCATGCCCAGCTGCTCTGTGCCAAGGGCCGAAACAACCAAAAAAACTGTTCTCAATTTTTATGAAAATTCGGGAAGGTGCCCGGCGATTTTTTTACAGAAAATGTATTCAAACCATTCGATAGCTTGTTCATTTCTGTGCAAAATGCTTTTTTATTTATTGGTGTGCGATTTTGTTTGACTGATTTATTCACTCCCAAAGCAAAAAACACATACTTTACTTCGAGCACCTGAATCTCCTGAAATAATGACCGTACAACAATCGCTCGGATATCATTGGAAAGATCAAATTATACTCTTCAAAATGCTCACAAGACATTCTGCCGAAAGAATTTTTTTTCTTCGCAGTATTGACATTTCAAAAACATGTAAAAAAATGGCTCTCTTTCATTCCTTAGTTATAAAGCCGGCATTCTGTAAAAAAATGGCAAAATCTCAAATGCGAACCTAGCATTTCCAAGTTGATACTGTCATTAACAATCGTGCCAAACCCGAGTGGCTGCGATTTTTTTTTCTGCGAGTTCGCAGCTGTCAAATGTTTGACTCAATTGAGGGATAATTTTTTTCTCCATTTTTATCGATAAAAAAGATCCGAAATTTTTTCAATTACTGTATCTCTGCGCAAAATCATGCATCTTTTATGAATCAGAGCTTTTTTTAGTTCTAATTTTCATGAATAAGAAAAAAAATTCCGAAATCTCTTTCGCTTCTCGCCGCTACATCCTCAACGGTTAAAGACCTAGAACAGTAATTTCTAAATCTTTTATAAAATTTGAAAACATCTGTAGGGCACAAATTTTATTTTCTTTAGATGGTTTTTTCAAAAGTTCTTTGCGACTCCCCCTCATTCATTTGGGTTGAATGGTAAAATCGTTAATTCGTAAATTAAAACGCAATTATTTTTACTTGATTCATAATTCGAAAAAATAAATAGAAATATAATTTCTTCGGATTAAAAAAAAAAAAAAAACTCTGTACTCCCGCGTTCCCGCAGTAAGGAGTACTCCTGAAGTACAAATTTGCCCATCACTGAATCCCAGACAGTTAAGCCCAAAGTTGTTCGATATTGGATGGATTGGCTCATATATATTGTTGCCTCAGCATCAACCGTTATTGTTGGCAAATTATCGACGTCGTATTTTGTAGAATCAGTTATTAAAATTGTTTTAGTGGCAGAGCGATGCTTCCCATCGTGGTTGTTGAAATACCTATAATAGCTCTCTTCGTCGTCCTCCCCATCAATATCTGCTCTAAATCCCTTAGGTTTTTCCTCCTTTGAAGCCTTCTCAGTGTGCTTAGCTTTGTTCGTATTCTTCTTAACTTCAGCTTCGATACCAGCCATAAAAGCGTCCAGAGGGTCATCCTCGCTGTCACTTTCTTGCAGTTTCTCATTTTTTTTCATTAAATCATATGTCGGCGATCCTGGTGCAGGAATATATTCCAAAGTTGAAGTTTGACCTTCTTCGTCATCTTCAAAATATCTGAATATCATTAATATTGAGATCACCATAATATTACAGATTATGGTTGTTTTATGTTCATTATAATTGTTTGTTGACGGAAAATTACGTACTGTGCCTATGGGGTATGGCTTGTCCCAGCACGTTCGAACGTCTGATACAAGCATACTATCGTTATTTTAACTTCAAAAAGATACTGGGTACGCTCCGAAGCTTTTCAAATCAGTCCCCACAAATATTATTAATATTTTCAAATATTATCAAATGGGAAATAAATTTTTTTTTAAGAAATAATTTGTGCAAAAAAATTGAGCTTGAAAATGAACTGAGGTATGTCATACCCCATGTGCACAATAAATAGTACACAAATTTTCATTATATTTTATTTTTTACTAACTCTTCTTCTGTCTTGGTCCGTTTTTTTGGGATTCCCCAGCATGCGTTTAATGCATTTTCCGTGATTGAATTCATCGTGTGATAACCTTGCTTGCTAAGGACCGGATTTGAGGATGGCGGAGGGATATTCACGCCGCTACGCTTGACGCCTGACATTTGGAAGCTTGTAAAACCAAAACCTTTTGGCTTACTACTGCCACCTTGGTTGTAACTCATTTTTGTTGATCTGATGAAGAGGAGAGATTTGAATGAAATGTATATGATAAATTAAGGTTATCCGAAGAGTAGGACCCGCACAGACCCAATGATCTACATCCAAGACCTATTCTTGTTAAAATATTTTAAAAGTTTGATAGTCACGGTGGGTTTGGAGGAAAAAAAAACGATCGTTGTGATTTATTGTTTAAAAGGAGATATTTAAGGTCTCTGGGCTGCAGGTTATTTTTTTTTTTTTTGTTTTGAACCTAATACTATGACGCTCTAACACACGATACTTATTTTTCGTAACACGTGACGGCCATAATATGTATGAAAGAATCGTTTACCTCGCAATAACATGTATATTATAGAATATAAGACAATTATAGGTTGACAGTTTGGAAATCGCGGAAGATCCCGAACAATCTCAAACCAGTGATGCCAGACTTGGCCAGACTGGCAGCACGGCAGCAGTGCTGCCAGATTGAGGCGAAGCGAAGATTTTTAGAGGCCCCCACTACACGGTTTTATTGAATCGCGCCAGTGCTGCCAGATTAGGGGAGGAAAGAATTTGGAGCACGGTCTTATATACAGGTCGTGGCACTCGATGGAAAATGGTGGCCTAAAATTGAAGCCAATGTGGCCAGTCTAAGGAGGCTCGTTTATTATTATTATGCTACTATCTCGTGTCACCTGGTGGCTTCGTGCAGTTTCGTGCTATCTCGTGTCACGTGGTGGCTTCGTGCAATTTTGTGGTATCTCGTGTATACGAATCTATCTTGGAACACGGTGCCTCAGAATAATTTTTAGTAAACACCGTTTTCGTGAACGTCAGGGAAATTAAAAAAAAGTTTTTGTTTTCTAGTTTTTTTGTCATGCTTTAATTAAAAAACATCTTTAAAAAATGTATAGTACCGAGAAACTATCTGTGACACCAGTCACAGGTGGGGAGAGGTTGAGCATATCGCGTTGCTTAGCCTCTTCAGTAAAGTTTCATTATTAACTGCAGAAAATAATTTATTAGAAGTTAGGTCAATATGAAACCCTAACGTGGGTTAGGAAATAAAGGAAACATTAATTACTTATTCGGCAATATATATATATATATTTACACAAGAAGTTCACGAAAATAGTGTACACTTAAAATTGTTTGGCGCCGTGTTTCAAGATAGATATAGGTATCCACGAGATACTACAAAACTGCACGAACCCACCACGTGACACGAGATAGCACGAAATTGCACGAAGCCACCAGGTGACACGAGATCGTAGCATAATAATAATAAACGAGCCTCCTCGGACCGGCCATATTGGCTTCAATTTGCGGCCACCCGAATGCATGTAGTCGGTATAGGAGAGCCATGACCTGTATATAAGACCGTGATTTGGAGGGTACCCTTTCCACACCGTTTTTGGTACAACAGCGTGTGAGGAGAAGTAGCCGGCGCACGGCGCTCACAATCCTGCCGCGGCCAATCGCGTCCCTCGACGACCCAACCTCTTCTGACGTCGCGGCGGTGAATACGAATGTAGCATTCACCTTACGAGATATGTCGTCTCCTCGAGTTACGAATTTTCCGAAAAAAATTCAGGATCATTATTTTTAAACAATTTAGCCGAATTCGATGAGTCGGAATAAAATCAGTTAAAATTGACAGGGCCTGGTAACTGGGTGATGACTGGTTTTTAGGTTATTTCCGTCCTGCCGCGCAAACGAGGCAACATGGCCGACAAACATGAGCTGATTGGCGACGCGTTAAAGAGATGCTATTGGCTGCGCATAGTTGCGATCGATGTATGATGCGCGAAGCCGACCGCCGGCGGTTGGCATGGTCGGTAGAGAGGGTAGCAGAAAACGGCCTTGGGATGGAATTCCATCCAATCTGGCAGCACTGAATCGCGCGTGAGGAGAGACAACTCGCGTGCGCGCGTGCAGAGATGAGTAGGGCGATTGGTACAGAGCCGTATATCGGCCATTCCGGCTGCTTCTTATTCGTTGGTCGTGCAGAGGCGACGCCTCGTGGGCGACGAGGGAAAGACGCCGTCGTTTTTGCTTGTTTAGCGTATACTGGGTAGCCGAAAGCAAATTCTTGGCCGCATTGAACCGCTCGCATACGGGCATAGCTCGGAGCAGTGATGCCAGATAGCCAGGACTTGTCCTGAATCAAGGCCATTCGATGCCCTCTCCACCGACCATTCTGGTCGTCGGCGGCTCGGTCTCGTGCATGCACAGCGGCCGCAGTGAGGCGCAGCCAATAGCGTTGCTCTGAGGATCTGCCAATCGGCTTCCTCCTCTGCTTAATCTTACAGCTTACACTTTCAGTCTGCTAGTCCGCGCATGCGTACCATCCGATTACTCTTTTGCCGGTAGCGCAGAATGCGGGAAACTCCCATTCACATCAAAATTTAAACTGTTTTGCCGACCCTTGGTACGAATGTTCGCAAATTCATTATATTTTTCTTCAAAGAACTTGAGATAAATTTATGAATTTGCGCTTTCGAGACTCTTTGGCTCGTTGATTCTCTAAATAGCTTTCGATGGAAGGGAAAATTAAAAATGATAACAGTGATCGTCTTCTGCGAAGACATCATTGTAAGAGTCCTTCGCTTGTACGGCGATTCTTCTTTTGTTACGCAAACGTATATCGTTGCAAACATGTATATGTTGAAAACGCGCATTGTTTTGTTTTCGTTATATTCGGTAAGGTCGGTTCGCGCGGGAGCCTGTAAGTCGCGAAGTTTCGTTCATTGTCATTCGGGTAGCGTTCGTTATTATTGTTAGTTAATCAGTGGTTAGAGATAAAGAAGATGATGGATCCGGCAGATCAGGGTTCTAGTCCCAGAAATGGAGAGCAGATTCAAGGAGGACCAGCGACAACAGCTAAGAGAATTAAATTGAAGGATCATTCTTGGCTGCTGCTACCAGAATTTTCCGACTGGTTGCAGCCAGCCACGGGTGATCAAGCATACTGTAAACTTTGCAAAAAATTCATAAAAATTAGCTGCAAGAACGATATCACGAAGCATGCGGTGAGATCGTTTCATAAAAAAAATGCAGTACTCGCGGTTCCTGCCCATGACGAGCCTCCTGCAGAGACCAGAAAAAAACATACAGATTCAGTAAAATCAGCAGAAATTAGACTATCGGCATTTTTCGCGGAACATAATTTACCTATGCAATCACTCGAACATTTAGTACCGGTACTCAAAGAAATATTCAACGACTCTGAGATCGCGCAAGACGTTTCGCTCGGCCGGACTAAGTGCAAAGCCTTGATAACAAATTGCATCGGTCAATATGAATTAGAAAAACTTATAGAGATTCTGAAAATTCAAAAGTTCTCGGTGCTTATCGACGAAAGCACCGACATAACTGACAACAAATCATTGTGCGTCCTTGTTCAATTTGTATCTCCTGATACACAGAAAGTTACGACTTCCCTTCTGGAATTAGTCATGTTAGACTCTACAGATTGTTCGGCCGAAAATATTTACGCTAGCTTCAAATCTTGCCTCGAATCGAAGGGGATCCCCGTTACTAACATTGTTGGCATGTCATCTGACAATGCATCAGTAATGACGGGGATACACAATTCATTTATGACACGCTTGGAAAATGACTCCCCCGGTCTCGTTTTGTTGAATTGTATTTGTCACACAATCGCATTGATAGCCAGTAAGGCATGCGCCACTTTGCCTCGCTCCTGCGAAAATTTAATTAGACAAGTTGCCTCGTACGTGTCCGGCAGTCCGAAACGTAATGCAACGCTCCGAGAATTCCAAGAATTGTTAGATTTAGATACGCACAAGATTCTCAAGCTGTCGGAGACGAGATGGCTCTCGAGGGAACAATGCGTCGTCCGATTGCTTGAGAACTGGGATGCATTGAAAATGTTTTTCGCTCTAGCTGTCACAGAAGACCGATTAAAATCCGCGGAATCGATTCTCGATAAAATTTGCGACGAAAAAATCAAGATTTATTTACTATTTCTCAAAAATACTTTATGCTTTTTCAATCGATTCAACGTTCTCTTCCAATCAAGGAAAGTTTTGATTAACGAGCTGGCAGACCGCAGTAGGCTCCTCATCAGACAGGTCGCGTCAAAATTTTTGCAACCGGAAGTCTTGCCGGATCTCGAGTTAGGAAACATAGATATGGTTCAGCCGCGGAACTTCGTCGCCTTAGAACAAATCGATCTCGGTCCGGACTGTGAAACGGCGTTATCTAACGTTTCAGAGTCCGATAAGGTGGAAATACGCCAAACTTGTTTACAATTTTATCTTACGGCTACGAAGGAGTTGGCTCGCAGGCTCCCACTAAAACCATCTTTCTTAGATCATTTACGATTTTTAGATCCAAATGTCGCGCTCAATTTAGAAAACAAAAAAAATCTGGGCGATGTCCTTAAGACCGCTCAGCGTTTCGGAACGTTCGACCTCGTAAAGTTAGCAGAAGAATGGAACATGTTGTCCGTAACTTTCGATGAGGACCATAAGCAAGTGCTTTTACCTCTCGAAGTAGATTCATTTTGGAAAGTAGTTTTTGAAAAAAAGGATCCTTCAGAAAAAAAAATGTTTCCTATTCTACAGGAAATAGTATCAATAGTTTTGTCGCTCCCCCATTCCAATGCAGAGGCCGAACGCATATTTTCCATTGTGACCGATATAAAAACAAAAAAACGGAACAGAATTAGCCACAAGTGCCTCAACACCATGTGCCAAATCCGGTCGGCCTTTCAAAGTAAAAACATCAATTGCACTACATTTAACGTAACTTCTCGCCATTTGGAGCTGCATTGTAGTAATAACTTATACCCTGCGAGTCACCCACACGCCGTGTAAACAAGTTTGGTCGTTGTTGACAATGATTGAATTTTTTAAATATAAATAAGATTATAAAAATGATAGAAAAAAAAGTGTTCATATATATGCACAATTTAACAATGTTAATTATTTTTAAACAAAGAGAATTTATTTATTTTTTCAAATATATTAACTAACAAGTTATTTATTTATTTATTTTTTACGATTAAAAGTATCTGTAATATACGCGTCTATTATTTTGTTATGACGGATGATTCGTCAATTATCGTTTGTTTAATTTCATATTTTTCTTTTCCAGGTGTTTTTGTTCCATTTTTTCACGTCACGAAATACGTCGTTGACAAAAAAAGGAAAATTCCATTTTATTTGGTTATTTAAAAATACTGTTCATTGTCAGTATTTTTTATTTTTTATTTTTTATTCAACTCGTTTTTGGCGATTGTAACACGTTGTCGCTAAAGAAATATAAAGATTTTATTTTGATTCGTTATTTAAAAATATTGTAAAATTTGCAGTATTTTCCTTTTTTATTTTTATTTAACCACTGTCTTACGGTTAAACAACGCCGCCGAGAAAAAATTGACGATTTTTTGTTTTTATGTCCTTTTTTGTTTTATTTTTTATTATTTTTGGAGGGTGGGAGTGAGGTCTTTACTGTGTTTGTATTAGCTTTACTACGCTATATGAACACACTAACGGCCTCCGGGTGGGTCTCCCTGCAGCGACCTCCACGTGGTGAGACCTGGGAGATAAGCGGCGTATTTAACATTTCTATTACTAATATGAATATTGTAATTCAGAAATGTGATGCACCGTTTATTTGCAAACGGCTGCAATTATATTTTGTTCATTCTCATTTAATCGCTTTTATTTTTATTGTCGAATGTGACTATTCATTGGTGATTTTCAATAAAATTGTTCGATGTTGTTCTATTATTTATTTATGAATATTATAGGTATAACTTGAATTTTTCCTGATGGATTGCGCGCCTTGCAGAGTCGATGCGTTGCGTACGTTCAATTTAAACGTCGCGCCGTACGTAAAGCGAGATGGAGTATCGGTGTAATGCTATTGGCTGCGGCGATACCGTGAGCGCCGTGCGCGAGCTGCCTCTCCTCACGCGCCGATGGCATCGAAAACCAAGAAGAAGGGGAAGCTAAAAAATTTTGCTTCCCCTCCATCTGGCATCACTGGCTCGGAGTGGTGTGTGTGTGTGTGCACGTACAGGAAGGTTGGCTAGGAAGTATAGTAGTAGAGGGGAGGATTTTCGACTCGGCCGTGGCCGTGAACGCCGTGAATATCTCGTTTCGACAAGCGTTCTTGGCTTGCCGCGCAACGATGAGCTAGCGTTGATGTATTTCCCTTTACAGTTTCCCCGTACATCGATGTTTTTGCATTTATTTCTAACTCATTATGGTTATAATAATATCGCGTATTCTGTGAAATTTATGTTTTTGAACTAAATTGTTTAGCATCTTATTGGAAAATTAAATCTACATTGATAGTGTATATTTATGTAAAATTTCCGAGATAAACGATTATTGCAAATATTGATTTGGATTGAACACAAACTTATGAAAATTAAGTTCAACCGGTGAAAAGCTTATAAATATTTAAACCCATTGATATTTTCATATCAGGAATAACTCACAGCATTCCTGCCTTCGCAAGAGAACACAATTTACACACGTTTGCACAAATTTTATAATAACTCAAGAACCAGCAAAGATTTTCCGTGGTTCTTAGGCTCAAATTATAGATAAACATGTAGAGGTTAGGTGTGAGAAATTTTGAGTTGAAAAGAAACTTCACTTTGTTCATAAGTTAAAGTCAAGATAGAAAATTTGGGAATAATCCGATTTTTATTCCATTCAACATAACATGCTATCTTAGTACTGAATAATGGAAATATTATTTTTTTAATATCAATAAATTCAAAAATTTATAAGCTTTCAAATGGTGCTTACAGGAAGTTCCTAGCGTTTTTTATCTCGAAGTTGTCGACGTTGAAAGACAAGTGATTTTTACGGGCACGTTTATAGCCTGATAACGTTCTCCGGCAGTGTATAAAATGAAGAATTACTGTTTTAATATTCTGTTTTAATTTTCATGTCATGATCAAAAGTTTTTATTAAACAATGAGAGTTTTTATTAATAAATGAATTAATTTCAATTATCATTCCAAACTTCACATCCTTTATATATTCCGACTAGCCGAGACAAAATATCCACGGCCTCGTAGACAATGTTTTTTGCTGAAATCGGCTTTCAGTTAGCTGTTATTTTATATACACTCGGCAAAAAAATTAAAGGAACAGAATTTTTTTCCATTTTTTAACGTGATTTTCACGTGACTGTAACTTCAGGAAAAATTGTCGTATTGAGATGAATGAAAAAGCATTTCCAAGCTTTACATGTCTAGTTTCGAAATCTTATAATGCAATCTTAATCTTAATCTTATCTTACATTTCTTTCCTGGCCATTAATCAATGGAACAATAAAAAAAAAAGTCACGAACATTTTTTTTTTTAAATCTTCCGTACTTGAGAGTTGTCGGCGGGATCGAGAATTCACTTATTCGGTTACTTAGCCTGATTCTTCACTTTCGATTCGAATTTTTTTATTTTTTTGTATCACAATTTTTCGCTGAGATATCGGCCGGTGAATGAAAAAAAATATTTTCGTTTGATCATCGATATCTCATGAACCGGTAATCCTATAACAACTCGACTTACAGTTTTGGAAACTGAAATGAACTGCGTATGAGGTTTAATTATTGTTTTGACAATATATATATATATTTTCACCCTTCGCATCCATTTGAAGAAGATGCAAAAAATCCATATTTTTCTGGTTATCTAGAACATTAACCAGTACTTTGCAAATATTGCTGGAAGTACAAATGTTTGTGGGTGCCACGATACCTTAATGTATCCCCAATAACCCTGTAAAAATTCGAATTGATCCTTCCGTCCGTTGACCCCGAGGTGGCAACCTTTAACGAAAGTTGATGGAACACCTTTTTTGCTCTTTAAACATCATCACATGATTATTGAGATAAAAAACAGAAAACATTTCGCAGACACGCGATATTCACGGAATCTGGGCAACCCTTAATGAATGCAATTAATTTCAACTCGATGAATTATAAATCGCGAAATAAAATATTTCATACAAAACGAACGGATACTGTTCACACTAAATTTTCTGAAAATTTTCCATTGAGAAAATTAAAAGTTAAAAAAATTTTTTTTTCTTTAAGGAAAACAAGAAATTTCATGAGCATTCAATGCTGAATCGTGAGAATCATCAATACATGTGTTATTTCATCTCAATAATCGTCCGAGCAAAGAAGGTGTTCCTCCAACTTCCGTTAAAGGTTGCTACCTCGGGGGAGGAAAATGGATGGACGGATCAATTCGAAATTTTACAGGGTTATTTGGGATATATTGAGGTAGCGTGGCACCCACCAATATTAGACTTTCAGCAATATTTGCAAAGTACTGGTTAATTTTATAGGTAACCAGAAAAAGGTGGGTTTTTTGCATTTTCTTCAAATGAATGCGAAGGGTGAAATTTTTTTTTTTCAAAACAATAATTAAATCTCATACGCAGTTCATTTGAGTTTCCAAAACTGTAAGTCGATTTGCTATAGGATTACCGGTTCATGAGATATCGATGATCAAGGGCTCGGACAAGCCGCCTAGGGACCCTGATTTGACATTCAATGACAGAAAAAGGGTACCTGGGCGGCTCGTCCGTGCGCGTGAGCCCCACCTCCGCTCGGATAGCACCGTACAACTCCCGCACTTCTACGGTGTTCACGATAAAAAATAATAATAATAATATGCATTTGATGGAAAAAGAAGCTAACCTTTCATTTAAAAATATCAAAAAAATCGAAGGTGCCCGAAGAGTAAAAAAAATTTAATGTTTAAACATTTCACTTCATAATTTGTTTATGAAAATTCCATTTAAAAAATATGTATATTGATTATTTTGAAACAGCATAAAAATCGCTTTCCAAACCACCATTTGACAACCATGGACAAAAAGTCCATTTTGCTCTTTTGGAAAAGGAGTTATAGTGCGCGGGAGCGCAGCGGGAACGATTTCTGCTTGAATCGAACCGTACAACGCCCACTTTTCTACGGTGTTCACGATCAAAAAATATGTTTTCGATGCTAAAAAACCAAGCTTTCTTTTAAAAATATTTCTAAAATAATAAAAAGTGCCCGAAGATCGAAAAAAATTGTTTAAACATTTCACTTCGCAATTTGTTTATGAAAATGTAAACAAAATTAAAAAGAAAAAATTGATAACCTGAAAGAACGTGAAAGCCGCTTTCCAAAACACCTCTTGAAATCTAATTTAGATCCTGCAGAAAGGGAGTTACGGCCACTCGAAGTTACGGGTACGAGCGTCGAAAATTGATGTTTTTGGAATTTTCATCCCCTGTAACTCGAAAAGAGATGATCGCAGAGGTCTAAAAATAAAAGAGTACCTCTTTATTGTATAGAAGAACATACCCTAAAAATTTAAAGTCAAACAAAAAATGTGACTTTCAAAGTCTGGACAGATGAGGAATGCCGCCTCACAAATAATATGCTCCGCATCACTACTATCCCAAGGCGGACCTTATGACGTGGTTTTTCTTGTGTCGCTAACCACTCGGCTGCATGGGGGAATTTAATTTTGGTAATTGAAACTTGGAAAATGTAATAAAGTTTTATGATTGTTGGAAATATTTTTCCCTGATAGATCAGTTAAAAATGCAGATTTTGGCGTGGGGCGATTAAGTCTGCATTTTTCCTGTCGGATATACTGTGTGAGTTTCCCAATTTTAATAATCTTTAAAATCGATGAAAAGTAGTAAACACGGTTATACCCCTACAAACTTGAGGAGTACTTTGAGAAAAAATGTTGATCCAAATCGAAGACCGGCCAGCACAGAAGTGGCCGGTTTCACGAGGAATCTCTCATATAAATATTTATAATATAAACATTTTTTTTGCTATATATTATTTCTCTGTATGTATGTAAAGTAAATCTTTTTTAGCCATGACTCGAGCCATTTGACGACATTCAATTCATTTACAGCACGCATTGATTAGAATGGATCAAAGTTAGCCAGTCCGTACGCTGAACCGCGTTTGACATTTGTGGCCCCGCAGCCCTAGCTGTTAGTAAATGCAGAGAGGAAACTCGCTTTAAAGCCCGTCGGAGTAAGACGTATATGGTGCCGAACTAAAACTTTATTACTTTTATACGATTCTAACAAAGGTTATCAAACCAAAAACCAAGTGATAATGAAATAATGGCTCTTGTGGTGTGAATTCGACTAACCAGATTTCTTTTTATTGAAGTGATATCTGTAAAAACGCACATAAGTGAGTTTACCTTGTGTATGGGGCTTAAGCCCGCCAAAAAGCCTGCGATATGGCCGCGGCAAAGCAAAAAAGACGATTATCGCCCAATCAACTGATCAGCGATACCCGCGAGCGTGTTAACGCGAGACGTGACCGTGTGTTAAACAATCGTGATCTAGACACTTTATATCGACGCTGCTTACGAAAACTAGCACGTTTCAGATTTCTTACGAAAACAAGCACGTTTCTAATTTCACCGCGAAAACTAACACGTTTCGATATTCGCCGCGAAAACTAGCATGTTTCGGCTTCGACCCCTAAAATAAGCAGGCCGAAACATGCTAGTTTTCGCGGTGAAGATCGAAACGTGCTAGTTTTCGTAGCAAAAGCCGAAACGTGCTAGTTTTCGCGGTGATGCCAAACGTGCTTGTTTTCGTAAGAAATTTGAAACATGCTAGTTTTCGTAAGCAGCGTCGATATAAACAAGCGATAAAAGACTCAACGGTTATAAAACCAAAGTAAACGGCTACGCCGAACGCTACGCTGCTCCGCGAAAATTCAAAAATCCAACCGCCATCCCCACCTCATCGAATGCCGAATTAACGGCTAGCGCTACGGATACCACCCAGCAAATACCAGACGATGATTGGTCGCAGCCGAAATCCACCATCAAACGGCCCCGCAGATCTTCAACGGGTAAGGAAATAAGCGCCAATACTGGCGATAACCAATATTATGCTCTCTCTGACGAGAGCGATATGGAAACAGAAACAAACATCCCATCCAACGGTTCAACTAATGCCCAGCGAGAAAAAAAAAAGTATTTAGCCGCCGCCGATCTTCACAAACAATCCGACGATAATACAAATCATTTCACTCGTTACCGAGGCCAAAGTCCAAAAAACGCGTTTACAATAAGCGAAACTGAGGCAAATCGAATAACGATTTATACTAACACACTCACACACTTCACAACGGTCTGTGAAGCGCTGAAAAATAACAACACCCAATTTTTTACATATACGCCAAAATCCCAACGGCCAAAGTCCCTAATAATACAAGGGATTAAAGGCGAATTCACACCCGAAGACATAAAAACCGAAATCGAAGCGCTAAATCTCGAAAACACGGAAATCATCAGCATAACGAAATTCTTCTTCAATAAAGAACAACCTGAAAAATTTCATCACATTTTACAATTATCACACGATAGCACCACGACGGAGCTTTTCAAAATCAAATCGGTAGCATAGCATAGGATAAGATGGGAACATCTTAAAAAGAAAGCGATATTCCAATGCCGCAAATGCCAACGCGTCGGGCACGCGAGCAGGAATTGCCAGCTAGCGCCCCGTTGCATCAAATGCGCGGAAAGCCATAATCAGGGAGAGTGCAAAATCCCAAGCCTAGCTGATAAAACAGCTCTTAAATGCGCGAACTGCGGCAACACCGGACATCCGGCTTCATATCGAGGCTGCCCCTTCATGAAATTCGTAATGCACGCAAGAAAAGAGAGCAACCTTGGTAAGCTAAAATCGATTGACCAGAAAATCAATAAGATCGCAACGACGGTGACACCCAACATATCGTTCGCCCAAATGACGAACAAACATAACAACAACCCAAACGTCTACGATCAACCATCCACGAGCTAGACGAACACTATCCAACGCTACAATCGCCAGACGCCACCGCCCCCCTCAGACCAGACAAGAGGAGTATACGCAACACAACCGCCAGCATGGATAAATGACCTACGTACCGATCTAACTCTGGTGGTAACCGAACAATATAGATCTCTATCAACACAAATTGCTTCAAACGCGCAAAAAATCGAATTCATTCTCGGAACACTCTTCCCCGAACATGAATAATGCACTGCGAACACCAAACTTGCTAAAAATAGCAGTTATCAACGTTAATTCGATAATCACCAACTATCGCCGTCTCGAGCTTCTCGACTTCATGAAAAAATATAAACACGATATCTTGTTACTCTCCGAAACCAAATTAAACAGTAGACATAAAATTGAATTCGAAAACTACCACATAATCCGAACCGACCGACCAAACTTGATCCAGGGAGGTGGCACGGCAATCATCATTAATAAAAAATATCACTTCGAAGTGATAAAATACCCTAGCTTACTCCAAAATGACATAATAGAATTCACCATAATTAAAATCATAACCAGTCAAAACAAAAATCTTTTTATAATTAGCCTATACGCCAGGCACGACAGTAGAATCAAATTTATAGAAGAATTAGAATCGTTGTTAAGCAAACTATAGCTACAAAACCAATCCAATCAATACATAATAGCCGGAGATTTCAACGCTCGACGCAAAGAGTGGGGCGATAGGGCGAATAACCAGCGTGGTAAACATCTGCTTCGATGGGAGCACGCACAAGCATTCATTTACAAAACAAATATAATCACTCCATCTCATCCAACATTTAAACCTGCCAACACATAACTCGATGTCGGCCTGCTCCGAACTACACTTCATTAACTGTAACAATCGAAAAGCTCCAATCCTCCCATACGATAGCGATCACTCAGCGCTCACACTACACGTGTCATTCGGCGGAGACCAAATCCCAACCAGACCACAACACATGCTCCCTGACAGACTTAATTTTAAAGCCGCAAAATGGAACAAAGTTGAAAAAGTTCTGAATAATACATACACCGTAGTAATCCCCGAAGACCGGAATCTTTCACTTCAAGAAATCGACAGTAACCTACAAATCATAAACGATGCGATATCTTCAGCCATTCAACAATCCGTATCGAGCATTAAGTCATCCGACAACATAAAAAAATATCTAAATAACCGAATCATAAGACTCCAAAAAAAGAAAAGGCAAACGGTTTCCATCATACATAAACTGCAAATTATCGACCCCGAGAGAAAGCTTTTCATATCTCGGGCCGCATAAAAACTACTCACATCAATCAATTCAAATTTAATCAATGAACTCAAACTCTCATCAGGAAAATTCTGGAAAGCTCAAATTAGCTCAATAGATCACCCCAATTCATTTTTTCCAAAGATAAATAGACTCTTCCGACCTCGATCAAACCTCGCAATCGAAGCAATGCACATTGATCACGACGACAGGGCAATACTCGCACGGAGTACATGCAACGTAGAGCACGCACATGATGATGGAAACTACTTTATTTTTGACCAGACGATCAACAAACTCAATATAATCGGTGCTCACTATGAATCAATTAATTCACCACGCCACCTGAACACAGGAACAAGAATAAAGGACTTAGTAGACCCGGTCGCAGAAGATTTAAAAACCAGTTTTAACCGAGAGAGAATTAACGGTACACCGGCTACTAATTTCTCTTCTCAAAACAAAGCCAGCCATCCAATAGAGGACGATCAATTCCCCCAAATTTTTTGCGACGTACCGACAGTAATGAAAATTTTCAGATCATTACCGAATAAAACTAGCAGCGGCCTTGACAACATACCGCCAATAATGCTAAAACACATCCCAGTTAAAATAATCAGGTCCTACACAATCATATTTAACAATTCACTTAATAATAACTACTCCCCCGCACAATGGAAAAGAGCGAAAGTATTGCCAATCTTAAAAAAAGGTAAAGACCCCCACGATCCGGCTAGCTATCGTCCTATAAGTTTAACCCCGGCAGTCAGTAAAGTATTTGAAGCCATCATCAACACCAAGATCAACGCCTTTTGCGAAAAAAACAACATCATACCTGAATTCCAATTTGGATTTAAACAGCAACACTCAACGATCCACGCCTGCCATAAGCTTTTATCCGACATCAATAGCCAAGTTAACAATAAAAATCTAGTAGGCGCAGTCCTACTGGACCTCGAAAGGGCGTTTGATTCGGTATGGCATAATGGTCTAATCTATAAGCTTATCAAAAAACATTTCCCGCTATGGTTAGTTAAAACCATATGGGATATGATCTCCAACAAATCTTTCGTTACCTGGGATGGTTTCAAAACTCTCCATTTCTTAGCAGCCAGTAGTAAGCTCGAGCTTAAAAACTTTCATATACACGTCACCAAACCAGGCACTAACCAGAAAGAAATCGTTCCACACCAAAACACAGTTAATACCTTGGAGTACATTTAGATCATCTGCTCCGTGGCAATATCCATGTTGATACACAAATTAATAAAGCCAGGGCGGCGTTTATGGCTAATAGTCCATTATTCTTCAATCCACAAATTAACAGCAGATCAAAAACCATTGTATACATGCTTCTCGTCCGATCGATACTCACTTATGCCGCTTCCATCTGGTGGAACCTAAATCATACAACAATGGAAAAAATTCGCGCGTTAGAACGGAAATGCCTCCGACATTGCCTCGGAATGCACCGAACAGAACACACCGAATATCAATACTTCGTTTCCAATAAAAACTTATATTCAATAGCTAACATTCCACGTATTGATAATTTTATAATAAAACTAATCCGAAACTATTACAGCAATATCCCTAATATAAATAATACGATATTACACAACATTAAACAACAGGACCCCACTCAATCAAGATCTCAATTAGCAAATGGATACACTACGCCCCAGGCATTTATATACTGCGATTAAATAGGAATTATCCAAAACCAAGACAAGGTTCCAATTTTCTATCATTGGAAACGTAACAAAGCGGATAAGCGGGTGGCATACCAACGCTTCGTGCCAATTATAAACGGCAATAACTTCACGTTTTCTACTGTGATACCGAAAATCGATTACGAAGACTTTTCGCGGTTAAACACTAATAAATACTGGTAGTTAACACCAAATTCGAAACATCTTCCTGAACTATTGACACGTAAGCGCCAGCGGCGTCGGTAGTTTATTGATTACCGCGACGATAGCTGTATCTGGAGCTTATACGAATAATCTAGTCAAATAAGTTATAATATAACTTAATCGCTTAACGCTAAAATCCCCCCCCCCCTTCTCCTTTCCCCAACGTAAATGTGAGCTGTACATACTGTAAATTATTGTAAATATTATAATTAGATTAATAGCAAATAAGCAAAGTGGGATTTTTCACACTAATATAAGCAACTTTTTATCTTTTTTCCCCCACTAGAACATGTTAAATTATTTAACTAGACCGCACGACCATAAGAGTCACTAGAAACAAGAGCTCGAATTATACCAGCTGCTACGACAGCAACGATCGTGTACCCTGTAGAGCGGACTGCGTGTCGCCACCTGAGGTACTTTTATTATACCGCTACTGTTTGGTTATTTTTTCTTTGTTTATTGAACCATTGTAAACCATGAGTGTTCAGTAGACATCAATAAACAATACGTTAAAAAATAAAAAAAAAAAATTTTTAAGAAAATTAGTAAATGCAGAGATGAGTAGGGAGATTGGTACAGAGGCCTATTCTCTGGTGGTAAACCACTTCCCATTCGCTGAGGAAGAAGTGGGCGTAGCCCGTCCCAATTGTCCCACACTTTTAAGAGGGAGGGGAGAGCCTCATCCAACGGATGGCACAATCAAACACGGATGTGACCGTTCGAGCGCATTCAATAACAGTTGGGGCTGCAGGACATCGAGAGGCAAACGCGGAATCCATAAGACGACCGGCGATAGCCCGCCTTGAGGGTCTCCGCGAGCGCTTCGCATCCCACGCCATGGCCGAATATCAAATAGGGGCTCGCGTGGACTACTATTATTCTACTCTGAGTTCTTATTGTTGGTTAATTTTTAGTATACTCACTACATTATATTGGTCCACTAGTGCCCAGAACATTTGAAAGATAATTTTGTGAGTATACTAAACATTTATCAAGAATAAGAACTCACAAGGGGACCACATGGATGTCGGATTTTTGCAATTTTTCATATTCATGGAACGTAAAGTTGAGACCCGAAATATGAATATGCCGAAGCAGTTCGATGCCATATTGAGACGTTCTGGAGTAAATCGATTTTAAAGTTCTGCGAGCACATTATCAAAACAAACGGAAAAAGATCTTCAAACTGGCCGATTAGCCGAGCGGGCAGCGAGCAAGACCAGTAATCGGAAGGTCCCCGGTTCGTGCCCTGCCGTGAGGAATTTTCGATTTTGAATACCTACGTATTTTGAATATAAAATTCATCAAATGTATGCTAATTAACATATTATCATTAACAAATGATTATTTTTTATGAAAATTGCGTGAGTTAATACAATTATTTGAAATAAATTAAAATAAAATTACAAATAAAGCTTTAGGACCGAAAATGAAAAAACCTCCGGTAGGAAATGACAGGCTTTTTAATCAAAGTTAGCTTGTATTCATTTTTTAAACAACGGGTGTAGTATCGCACGAGCCACAGCATCGACATTCCTAAGGGAGTGTCGAAAGCCGTGGTCATCACTCTGTAATCACTCGATCGACTCGATCGATGACCCGATCGATTATTCGCTGCTTGCAGCCGTTGCGCCAGCACAGTCTTGCTGGCGCAGCACCGTTGGCTAATTCCAAAGCGGGTGCAGCGACCGAGTCGACCTACTAACCCTCAGATCGACGATCAACGTCAGTCAAGTTTTCGAGTTTAAGATCGAATCGGTGCTCGAAGCGAGGATCCCGAACCGCGGTAGCTACACTCTTTCACGGGTGCTTAGGATCAGCCGGCGACGCACGGTTCGGTAGTGGTACGAGTTAGTACTAGTAATTGTCAAGAGAACATTGTAACTTCATAATAAAACCAATATACAAACTGTTCCTACGTGAATTCTAATTCCTTAACGGTAAAGAATCCAGAAAAAACTAAACAAATAAATGATAACGACCTCCCTTCCCGTTTCAACACAGTTACACGGTCGGCAGGCATAACATTTTGGTGGCAGCGGTGGGATCTGCCGTAGTAGAATCAGTGCGTATAAAACGGTGAACTTATAAGTACAGACGGTCGGTGTGCGCGTGAGTCAAACGCAAGCAAACACACGAAACCCAGTAGTTAGACCCGACACGCAGACGTCGGTGTAATCGCTGGTACAACTCAACCGAGGCCGGTGGCGAGTTGTCAAAGGAGAGTGAACGAACCATCCGCCAGCAACGGTAGCCGGGGACAGGGTTAAATTCCGTTGCAACCACATAGATAAAAGGGGTTAAAATGGAAAACAATGATCGTCCTCTTCATCCCCGTCGGGGCCACTCTGAGGAGAGTCAGCTCCCGTCGGACGGAGTGGGGGCTATGGCCAGCCTGGAGGCTGCCCTCGGAGATATTACAATGCGGACGAGAAACGCACTAGCGCAGCGGCTCTCCCCCCGGGGTGGATTGCCCGGGGAGAGGCAGGCTGCCTGTCCGGAAAGCCTACGGGGCCAGTTTGGAGTCAACCCACGACGGGGAACGTCCTTCACCGAATACAGCGACGGGGAGACAGACCTGCACCCCCCACGCGGAATATTCTCCCGTCAGGTTTCGGAGCAAATGATCGACGATGAGATAGGTGCGATGATGCGTACCACGATGCCGACCGGGAGGGGGGCTGCAGGGGGCGGTCATGGGGCAATACCCCGCCGTACGACGCGACCGCCTGGGCTACTGCCGCCGCGGGACGACGGGGGAGCGCAACTCGACGAAAGAGATACCATCGCGGCGATGCAACGGGAGTTGGACCGACGACGGGATCGGTTATCGCGAGGGTCCACGGGGGTGCAACGAGACCTTACCGCGACACTGCAGGAGGTAAACAGCGACCCGTATGAGCTGATACGGGCACTACAGGCCCGAGTAGCGGAGTTAGAGGCGAATTTAAGTCAGCGTAGGGCGGAAACAGGTGCTCCGCGGGACGCTGGGTCTCCTGCTCCACGACAAGGAGGGATGCTGACGTTGGAAGCAGCCCTCAAGACCGTGCTGAAATTCCATGGAGGGGGGCCCGACGAGCTGGACGCCTTCCTCTACTCCTGCGAGACGGTCCAAAGAAGGGTGCACTGGGAGGATCAGGGCGAGTTCTTGGAGTTAATATTGTCAAGTCACATCACAGAAGGGCCTCACAGGAGTTGCGGCACAAGAATATTTATACTGTCAAGGAGTTGCGGACGGAGCTGGAGGCGCTCTATGGTCAGCGCAAGTCGCTGTCAGCCCTCCAGGTGGAGTTCCACTCCCTGCGGCAGGGTGCGGGGGAAAATGTCGCCGCATATGCGGCTCGCACCGAGAACCTTACCACGGAATTGGTAACTAAGTTGACCGAGAACGTTGCATCGGAGAATGTTGCAGTGATTTTGTTTTTACCGCGCCACTCGGCTTGACCTATGTGCCGCTCGTTTTTTTTTGTTTTTTTTTGTGACCCTAGTTACGGGATAACAACTCTGGTCATTCTTTCGTGAAAACCTTCTGTGTAGAAGGTCGTTTTCTAACATAGTTCTCAAATAAATAAAATATATCTCGTGTATCCCTCAGTGGAATTTATTTATCCTTAATAACAATTAACAGGTTATGGGCCCAGTGATATCACGCGAGATATAATTTGTAAAAAAAAAAAATCGGAATAGTGATAGTATATCCCAGCCTCGTGCGATAGTGGAAAATATACATATACACACAACGAAGCGAAAAATGGAGAGCGAACTTTCCAGAGTGACGAAGCTGAAAAGCAGAGAAAATTGGGGCATTTGGAAATTTCAAATACGAGTTCTCCTGAACTCGCATAAGGCGTTACACGTCACGATGGGCACGGATGTGAAACCAGAGCCTTTCGTTGAGGGTGTGGACGACGCAACACGAAACGCGCACGCAAGAATCGTTGAGAAATGGATCACTGCCGACGCCATGGCCCAGAAGGTAATAGTGACAACCATCGGGGATCACCCGACATTGCACATCATCAATTGCACGACGGCAGCGGAGATGTGGCAAAAACTCACCTCCATCTACGAACAAAAGTCAGAGACAAGCCTGTACTCGCTTCAACAAAGCTGGTACAACGCAACGAAGAAGAATTCAGATAATATTGCCACGCACATCGCCAAGCTGGAGGACATTGCCTACAGAATGAAATAAATGGGTGAGACATTTCCAGATTCGATGATTATCACCAAAATCCTGATGACCCTGCCGGCAAACTTCCGATACTTCGTTAGTGCCTGGGAATCAGCACCAGCGGGAGAGCGCACGTTGGAAAACCTAAAAGCAAGACTTATGACGGAAGAATCGAGACACACGCCGAAAGACGATCCAAATGGAAACGCTCTGTCATCGAATGCATGGCACGGAAAGTCGAGTAGTGGAAAGGGTAAAGGGCGTGGTCAAGGCAGACGTGGTGCTCCGACAGTATCCTCAAAACCAGGTAAATGTTTTGTATGCGGTGAACCAGGTCACTGGGCAAGCGACTGTTCACAGCGAAAAGGAGACTGTGAACGAAACAAACTAAAAGCGAAAGCACACGGCGAAGGGTTTGTGAGCGAAGCTCTTGCGTCAGAGTCCTTGTTTTCAGTACAAAACGCAGGATGGATCATGGATTTTGGAGCAAGTGACCATATGACGAACGAAAGAAACTGGTACATTTCGTACGAAGTTTTCGATTCACCAATGCCTGTGCGTATCGGTGATGGTGGTTGTATTGAAGCTCTCGGAAGAGGAAGCATCAATGTTGCCATGTTCGATGGCAAAAGCTGGATTAAAAATCACCTCGTAAGCGTTCTGTACGTACCTAAATTAAAATATAATCTGTTTTCTGTTGGAGCAGCCCTAGACAAAGGTCTTGAATCGAAGTCAACGAAATCGATGTGCGAAATAACCAAAAACGGACGAACCATTGCGAGAGGAACTCGCAGAGGAAAAATGTACGTAATGCAATTCAAAATTGAAAAGACGGAGTGCTCGGAAACGAAACCGGATATACCGCAAGCATCTGTAGCGTCGATGGGCACAGTGAAGGACTGGCACGAAAGATTATCCCACCAGAATTTTAGACAAGTATTGAACATCCTTGATAGATTTCATATACCTGTGAAAGGGGGAAAAGAACCGTTCTGTGAAGCCTGCACAAAAGGGAAAATGCACCGACTCCCGTTTTCTCAGAGTTATTTAAAAACTAAAGCTGTCGGTGAAATAATACATGCGATCTTGCAGGGCCCATGGCGGGAAAATCTCTCGGAGGCTCGAGGTATTATTTACTGTTGAGGGATGACTACTCGCATTACCGAACTATTTATTTTATCGAGAGGAAGGCAGAAACGTCGGGCTGTCTTGAGATTTTTCTGAAGAAGGCTGAAAAACAATGTCCAGAAGGCGTGAAAATTCTTCGGACCGACAACGGGCTCGAATTTATCAACGATGCAACGAAACAGTTGACAGACAGACTCGGGATAAGGCATCAACGAACGGTTCCGTATACACCAGAACAAAACGGATCAGCGGAGAGGGACAATCGTACTCTGAAGGAAGCGGCACGAACACTAATGTTCGAGGGAAGGCTTGGACCAGAATTTTGGGCAGAAGCGATCAACACAGCGGTTGATATACTGAATCGCACTGGAACGAGTAGCATCAAAGGCGCGACACCGTGGGAACTCTGGTTCGAGCGAAAACCAAATATCAAAGACCTTTACATATTCGGTGAAGAAGTTTTCGTACATGTACCAAAACAGAAACGTCGAGGACTGGAAGCAAAGGCAAGAAAAGGAAAATTCATCGGCTATGGTGGCGAGACGAAAGGATGGCGCGTTTGGTTTCCTGATGATGGAAAAATAGAGATTGCAAGAGATGTTGTCTTCACGGGAAAAATCGATCGAACGATCGAGTCGAACGAACGCAACGATAATGAAGTATGGATTGGCGACGAAGGTTATCCGAGTGACCACGAAAGTAGCAGTAACTCTGATGAATGGATAGAAATCGTAGAGAAACCAGAACCCGAACGTCCAGCAAACGAAGGAGAAGCACAAGAAGCTGCACCGAACGTAGATGTCGAACATCCAGAAGCAGTGGAAGAAGCGGACACCAACGATGATAGAAACCAACAACAAACCGAAGGATATCAACTACGAGACCGAAGAAAATTGAAAAGACCTTCCAGATTTCCTAATTTCGAAGAGCTGGATAATATATTAATAGCCGAGTGTTGTGAGCCTTTATCTTACCAAGAAGCGATCCAAGGCGAAGAGGCACCTAAATGGAAGAGAGCAATGGAAGAAGAGGTAGAGTCGCTAATGAAAAACGAGGTATGGGAGCTCGTAGAAGCGCCGAACAATTCAGCTATAATTGACTGCAAGTGGACGTACAAATTAAAACGAGATGCAGGCGGAAACATTAAACGGCATAAAGCAAGGTTAGTTGCACGAGGTTTTCGACAGAGAAAAGGAATCGACTATCATGAAACCCACAGCCCCGTCGTCAGATTCGACTCGATACGGACAATCCTAGCCATTGCTTCATGTGATCGCATGAAAATAAAACAATTTGACGTCAAGACAGCTTTTCTATACGGTGAAATCGACGAAGTTATTCACATGCAGCAGCCAGAGGGGTATGACGATGGAAGTGGAAAAGTCTGTAAGTTGAAACGAAGTTTGTACGGCTTGAAACAGTCTTCTCATTGCTGGAATAAACGTTTCACTGATTTTCTCAAGCGTTTTAATTTAAGGGCGACAGACGCCGACCCATGCGTATTCACATGTAAAAAGGAAAAGAAAAACCTGATTTTGGCCATTTACATTGATGACGGACTGATAGTAGCGCAAGACCAATCTCTGATCGACGAACTTCTTTCGACACTTCAAACCGAATTCGAGATAACGTACAACGATGCCGACCTGTACCTGGGAATACACATCGAGCAGGAGAACGATGGATCGATCTTTTTACATCAAGAGGCATACGCGAAACGGGTAATTGAACGATTCAGAGTAGAGGCGGCAAATCCTGTTGCTATCCCGGCAGATCCACACCAGGAAATGTCTTTGCTTGAGCCCGTAGGGAACCTAGGTGACGCCACCACAGCTCCATATCGCGAGGCTACAGGAAGTCTTATGTATTTATCAATAGCTACGAGACCCGATATTACATTCGCGGTAAATCAGGCAAGCAGGTATCTAGAAAAACCAACAACCGCTCACTGGAAGGCGGTTAAAAGGATATTGAAGTACCTGAAAGGAACAATTAACTACGGTCTTCATTTCAAATGCAGAGAAAAGAAGAAGCTGGTCGCATATAGTGACGCCGACTATGCGGGAGATTTACAAACAAGAAGGTCGACAACTGGATACGCTCTGAAATTCTCGTCTGGAACAATATCGTAGAATTTGCAGAGACAACAAGCAGTCGCACTGTCGACCATGGACGCTGAGTATATGGCTGCATGCCAAGGTGCAAAAGAAATCGCCTGGATGAAGAGGCTCGTCAAGGAACTGTTGGGTGTAGAAACCATCGAAACAACACTCCTCATGGATAACCAGAGCGCTATAAGCATAATAAAGAACCCAGTGTACCACAAGCGTGCCAAACACATCGACGTAAGATTTCACTACATACGAGAAAGATATCTCGAGGAGGACTTCATGTTGGAGTATGTATCCTCAAAGGAACAGCAAGCGGATATCTTTACAAAACCGTTGTCAAGACAGTTATTCACGTATCATCGAGAAGCACTCGGAGTACGGGAAAAACGTGAAACATAATCAGTCTAAGAAGAACGAATAGCACGCGATAAAAACCAAAGCGGGAGTGTTGCAGTGATTTTGTTTTTACCGCGCCACTCGGCTTGACCGATGTGCCGCTCGTTTTATTTTGTTGTTTTTTTGTGACCCTAGTTACGGGATAACAACTCTGGTCATTCTTTCGTGAAAACCTTCTGTGTAGAAGGTCGTTTTCTAACATAGTTCTCAAATAAATAAAATATATCTCGTGTATCCCTCAGTGGAATTTATTTATCCTTAATAACAATTAACAGAGAGGGATGCTCGTACGCTCGAGGATTCTACGCGGAAATGCGCGCAGGCTAACTTCGAGAATGGACTGCAGGGGCAGGTGCAGATGCTCGTGAGGGCGAGGAATTACTCCACCCTCCATGAGGCCGTGACCAGGGCAAAGGAGATCGAGAACCTGGTCAACCGAAGAGGTTTTCGGGGGTCACAGAACCACACCACACGGAAACCTACGACCTCGCAGGCCAAAGTCGACGAGGAAAGGCGCTGCTACAACTGCGGGGGGCCGGGGCACCTTAGTCGAGACTGTACGCAAAAATCCAAGCATACAACTCTACCGCAGGCGGCCAAGGCCGTGGACCAGGTCGAAGTTTTCTGCAGGTATTGCAAGAGGTCAGGACATGTCGCTCGGGATTGCAGGAAGCGTCGATGGAACCAGCGGAGAGGCAGCGGTAGCGGCGGAGAGAAATCCCAATCCGACGGAGGAGGGTCCAGCGACGAACAGGGGGGGGGGGGCTGACGCGAGTCGCAATCAAACACTGATACGGGGGTAGTAGGGAAGAGGACCATAGGAACCTTGGACGTACTAACGTTATCGGTTGGAGCTGCTCCAGCTCCCCTGCAAACGTTTCCGATCACTCTGCTTGCCGGCAGCGCAGTGAGTGATTTCGTAGTCGAGTCAGCGGATGCCGTCAAAGGACTGTTGACCCTGAAGGCCGATACGGGGGCGCAGTACTGCATCATCAGGGCGAGTAGCCTGCTGCCCGAAACAGCGATTAAGGACTGTAACGTGGAGCTCACGAGAATTTCCGGTCGAAAGTTCAGACCGGAGGGTGTCGTGGAACTGACTCTCAATTTACCCGCAGTCAACGTTAAACACCCTTTCTTTGTCGTAACCGACGAGTTAGCGTTGCAGGTACCTGAGGTACTGGGGATGGACTTTCTTAGAAAACATAACGCTGACATCCTCGGCGGCGAAAAGATAAAAATCTACGGGCATGAGATGCCACTGATCGACGGAAGGGTGACCGAGGAGTCACCCCCGCGTCGTAAGACAATAGCCCACACGAGAGTGGAAAGTAAATTCGTTAGCGTCGTGGAAATACCCGCAGCGGTACCTTACGTCACCTTGGGGTCTTCGCGACTCCTGGTGACCAAGGAGGGTTAACCGTTAGACGAGTGGTTTACCAAAAACTGTATATGTATATAATTGGTTTTATTTATCGTATTAGGAGTATACATTTGTAAGTCGTTTGGTGTTTGTGTACATCGCCACTTTTCCGGCATATGTGTGAGTGTTTTGTGTGCTGTTGTTAGTTTAAGTCTATGCAAAGTGTATTGAGGGAATATACTTTGTGTTTGCCTTCTGGCTGATATGCTTTAATTTGATTTCTTTCGAAAACCTTAGGAGCTAGTGTTAGTACGGGAGATGAGAGGGTTAGTTTATTTACAGTTGGGTATGTAACGCGCTGGGGTAGCGAGCTTTGGCTTCTCTCGAGGCTCTTGCTAGTTCTTCGTTATTCGCTGCTTCTCGGAGTTCTGGGTCTCGAGTAGTTTTAAACTTATTTTGTGCGGAGGGGTGTAGTTCGATTTGCCTCTGTCGAAATGTTGGTTCTTGAAGGAGGTCCCAGAGCATTTCGTCTGGAATTGACGTCGGGAGGTTTGCAGCTGCTTTCAAAGTTTTTTTGTAGGCTCGTTCGAGTTTCGCGAGGTTCCCCTTCGTGTGCATCGGTAGTAGCAGTGATGTTCCATAGTCAAGGATTGGACGTAGGCAGGCTTTTATGAGTTTCAGCTTTGTGCCTGGGTCTGTGTTGGATCGCCGCCCAATAATTGGGGTCAGGACCGCGTTTGCATAGTTATATTTTGCTAATGTTGCATTTACATGAGTTGTTAGTGAGAGTTGTTTCGTGATGTCGATTCCGAGATATCGAATTGAGTTGGACAGTCGGACTTGTTCGTTGTCGATCTCGATGTGCTCTGGCTGGTTTCTAAAGTTGCCCAGCATCATCATATTTGTTTTGTCAACATTACATTTAAGGCCCCAGGTCTTGTGGAATTGTACAACGCGGTGGGCGTGTTGCTTGGCATTGTATTTGGTGTGTAATGTCGAGACGCCTTTTGCAATTATTAGCGTGTCGTCTGCGTATTGTGACTGTGTGTCGTAGTCAGAGTTTGGTTCGGGCAAATCGGCTATGTAGGCGTTGAAAGTCACCGGGCCTACGATCGAGCCTTGCGGGATGCCGTGTGGTTGGTGTATGATAAGGCCTTCGGCGTTGATATATATGCCTCGAAGTTTTCGGTTGCTCAGATACGAGCTTATTGTTTTGATAAGGCCCGAGGGAATGTTCATATTGACGAGTTTTGTGTAGAGTCCTGCGTGGTTGACCGAGTCGAAAGCTTTCGACAGATCGAGCGAGACCATTATAGTACGATAGCCCTTCCTTTTATTTTGCTGTAGCTGCTCGATTGTGCGAGCAATTTGTGTGTGGGTTCCGAGGCCTGCGCGGAACCCGTGTTGTGAATCAGGCAACAAGGCGTCAAGCATGTCGAGGCGTTTGAGAATAATTCTTTTAAATAACTTACCCATTATGTTTAGCAGAGTGATTGGACAGTAGGATTCCGGTCTGTTGTTTGGTTTGCCAGCTTTGTGGAGGAAGACTGTGTTTCCGAATTTCCAACGTTCCGGGAATGTATTTTCCCGAAGGTGGAAACTTATTATGTCCACTAGCAGTTGTTTTGAGCTATTGTGCATGATCTTTAGTTCTTTCGCTGTGATACCGTCGGGACCGGGTGCTTTGTTGTTATTGAACTTCTTTAGCTCGAGTTGTAGTTCGTGGATGTTGGTTGGTTGAATTTCTTGGGCTGGCCAGTGGCTTGTGTCAGTTTCAAGCTCTGCGTCGATGTTGGCGTCTTTAACAATTGCTTTGTCGAGTAGTAGGTTAGCAATTTGTTCTTGCGTTCCTATTGGTGAGCTTTGTATTGCTCGAGTAGGAATTTTGGGAGTTTTTTAACTTCCTGTAGTTCTTGGATGAGGAGTGGGTCTCTTGTTCGGCCAGCTCTTTTGATCCATTTGGCGAAGTTGTTTCGCTTCCTCCGAGCTTCGATGATTGCTTCGGGGATTTCTTCTTTTCGAGGCGCGTTCGCGTCGAATTGGTGACCGAGTGTTTGTTTTGCTTGGTCAATCGTTTGTTCAATACAACAGATTGCTTGCTCGGCTTCACGTTCGTTGGTAATTTCTCGCTGTGGGATGGTAGTTGCTTTGTTAAATTCTTCCCAATTCACGTTTTTCATGCTGTAGCGGAGTTTCTTGGTTCTTGTGGCTGCTGTGTTGATTAAGGTCATTATTGGTGTGTGGTCACTGAGCATGTGGTTCGCTCGCATGGTGTGGATGTTGAGGTCTGAGTTGGTGATTGCCAAGTCTAGAGTAGCTTCGCCTCGGGTCGGCCCGGAGTGAGTTCTTTTGATTCTGCCTGTTTGGACTAGCCAGTGACGGGCAAATCTGTTTTTCAGAAGTACGAAGTACAAAGTACAGCTGTACTGCGTAATGCGGCGTTCCCGCAGTACAAAGTACTGCCGTACTGCGTACTGCAGCGTTCCCGCAGTACAAAGTACTGCCGTACTGCGTACTGCGGCGTTCCC
Source organism: Sussaba pulchella (assembly GCA_963971145.1). Taxonomy (NCBI): domain Eukaryota; kingdom Metazoa; phylum Arthropoda; class Insecta; order Hymenoptera; family Ichneumonidae; genus Sussaba; species Sussaba pulchella. The sequence goes on along the minus strand of OZ020177.1, from coordinate 9,586,586 downwards.
GCAGTACAAAGTACAGCTGTACTGCGTACTGCGGCGTTCCCGCAGTACAAAGTACAGTTGTACTGCGTACTGCGGCGATCCCACAGTACAAAGTACAGCTGTACTGCGTACTCCCGCGTTCCTGCAGTACAAAGTACAGCTGTGCTGCGTACTCTGGCGTTCCCGCAGTACGAAGTACAGCTGTACTTTGTACTTATTCGGTACTTCAAGTACAAATGTACTTCGGGGCTGCCCAACACTGGGACTAGCGGTATGAGTGCCCGGCCGATTGGGTTATTTCTCGGGTCTCCGAATGCTCGGTGTTTTAGGTTGAAGTCGCCTATTGCCACTGTGTTTTCGCGAGAGAGCATGTGGTCGGCGTCTGCACGGGTAAACGGGCCCATTGGTCCAATGTAGATTCCACTTATGTGGATCGGTTGGTCTTGTGTTTCGACTCGTATGTTGCAACTCTCGTAGTTTTGTGCGTTTCCCAGCCGCGACCACTTGAGTTGATTTTGGATGTACATTGCTGTGCCTCGAGCAACATTGCCATTTGGGTTTGCATATCTCATGCCCCGGATTTGTATGTACCCGGGAATGTTTAGTTTTGAAAGTTTTTTCGGGCTTATCTTAATTTCGTTCGCAAATATTATGTCAGGCTGGAGCTTTAATGCAGCAGTTCTAAGTTCTTGTATTCGAGCTGAGAGACCGTTAACGTTGTGCAGGATTGTCAGTATCCGAGGTACTGGCATATTGCGTCCATGGTTTGTAGAGCCAAACCCGACAGCTCTTTGGTGCTGGTTGAACCTTTAATTTGGTTTGCCTCCTCGTTGATGATTTTTAGGATTTCGACTGTTTCTTGCGGAGTGTTGTCTTTGTCGAGATGCACAAGTTCGAGGAATTGCTTACGCAGACTCTAGCAATTTCTTGTCGGTGTCCAAGCGTTGTTTGGTGGTATTTGGGTTGGCATAGTTGGGCTAGTCAAGATTTGCTCTGGCTTAGTTGCAGCAGCGTATGTGATTCTTTGGTTAGTTGAGCCACTGGCCAGGTTGTCTGGCGTAAGCGTTCTATTCTCCAGGGTTCGCGTTGGGTTTTGTGTCTGTTTCTTGAGAGGTGGTGAGTTTGGCTTCGGAGACATTCTCGCTCGGGCTTGCTCGATTTTCTTGGAGAATTTCGGGCAGACCCATTGGGTAGCAATGTGTCCCGTTTGTTGACAGTTGGAGCATACTCCGATTTCTTCGGGGATTTCCTCGTCGCTCGATGGTTCTGAGGTTATCGTAATGAATGCCGGTTTGGTCGGCATATTGCAGTTAATTTGGATGTGACCGAATTTCATGCAATCTTTGCACTGTTGTACTGAGGGGCGGCCGCCGCGGTACTTTTCGACTTCGACGAGCAGACTGCCAAATAGCTTCTGTTTCCAGTACCATTCGTGAGCTTGTGAGAGCTTGTCGAAAATGGCGATCGCTCCACGATTGTTTTTCAGTACGATGACTTGAGTTGGTGTGATGCCCCAATCTTCAGTGATGGAGTTGACTATGTCGTCTTCGGTCCAACCTTCGGTGTCGAGTTTGATGAATAACTTTGTGCTGTTGATCCTTTCGCCTTGGTCGTTTGGACGCTGTCCAAACGAGTAGAAGCCTATTTTGTTGAGTTTGAGTTCGGCACAAATTTTTTGGCATTTTTCTCTCGTGTTCGGGGTGATTTTTATCGAGGCGTAGTTGCAGTTTGTAGTGCCCTCTTTTCCAACTATCTGAAGAATTTCGCTTCGAATTTTGTGTTTATCCGTTGGCTCGAATTGGATGACAATTGACGCACCTTTCGGGCTTTGCTGTTGTGGCCATTGTTTGTTATTGTGCCACGTGGTCTGTGATGCGTTGTGTGGAGCTTGGAGAGTTTTCTCCTTCGTGGCTCTCGTCGACTTGTTGCTTGACGGTTGCTGTATAGCATCGTTGCGGGCGCGTTTCGATGTGTTCGCTGTTGGGGTGTTTACGTTGGCGTTGTTGATGCTTTTTCTTTTGGCCATTGCTGCTTTGGAATTTTCCACTTTTGCCGGCGGAATTATCTGATTCTTGTTCAACGTGTTTTGCAATTTTGCTGAGCTCTTCCCTGTGTTACTTGGGCTCGTGGTCGTTTGCACGTTTGTCGTGTCGGATTCACGTTTAGCTGTGAACGAGAACACTTGGTCTATTAGTCGCGGTTGGTTGCACGACGTGCAGATCTTATAGTTTGCAAAAACATTTGTTGAACTGAATTGCTTGAGAGTGCTGTCCGCATTCTCGTCCCAGGCATTGCAGTTTGTGTCCATCTCGAATGAGTTGTGTGGGCCTTTTTCGGGCCCACAACAGACTGCGACTTGGACCGTGTAGTTTGGCATTTCGTTACCGTCACCTACTGTCTTTCCGACCGCATCTTTCCGTTCGCAGTTGAAACACTGAGTTTTAAACTCGGGTTTATGAGACGTTGTGTTTGGGAAAACAATTCGGAAGCCGCATAGACATCTTAGACACTTCGGTTTTCCTTCACTTGTTAGTACGTACTCTGGGATACACAGAGTACTCATTTTGTGAGAGTTTTTACGGGCTTTCGGCCCTCGGTTTGCTTGAATATACTTATGGATGTGTTATTTAGTCGACACTTTTCACTATTCAATCACTGCCTTTTGGCATACTCGCTTGTCTAAAGGGTCTAAAGCTTTGTTTCCCGGTTAGATGAGGTCAGAGGCAGGAGCGCTCGCGAGACACGTCTGACTTCGACAACGATCCGATCGGAACTCCCCAAAAACTGTACATGCGCAAAACTTTAAAACATTTATATTCGTGTTTGTAAGGTCGGAATCTTGATAATGGTTATACACTTCGACTAGCCCCAAACTTACCCATTTTTTACTTCTTGCCTGGACTGTTCAGGTTTTTGTTCCAGACCAAAATAACGTACGATACATTATATGACGATGAGAACTAGTCGATAATATTAGAAAAAATAGTTTTATAAGGTATGTAAGGTAACGTCTATGAAACACCTCAAAATATTCGAAAGGATTCGTTTTATTCATGCCGACAAAAAAATCGCGAGATTACATTTTGTAGTCTTCCAATTTAAGTTCCCCCTTTAACTTAAATCCAAATAGTAATATATGTAAGTGTGCGAACATACGTGTGGGACGTACTTATCAATGTACTATGTGTCGGCCCGCGACACATAAGTTGTAACTGATCACGAAAATGACGACTATCAACGAGGGTCCCTCCGTACAAAGACTTACCGAGTCGCAAAATTATTGGATAATATTCTATATAAAATTTTGTCAAGGCTTGTCAGGTTAGCCAAAAATATGGTTCGAGACTTCGTTCGTATGAGACCTTCGACGTGTGTATCCTCATTGATAATAACCACCCGTGCTTACGAGGGTGCTGACGGTTAGATTGGAACAATGGTGTGCGTTTGAAGCTAATCTTAAAAATATATTAGAACTATGAAAAGACGCCAGCGTACCTCTACATTTACGCGCGATGATCAGATAGATCGGATGAACTACCGGTCCCTACAATATCACTACAATATACGAATATACAACGGTATTGGTCTAGAACGTTAGTTAACGTTGCGTAGCATGATTGTTGCTGTTATAATAATATCGCAGTGTGCGGCTTAAAATATCGTGGAGCCTGTTGTCGTCGCAGCCGTGTTTCGGTGCTTATCTTTTAGTAGAATCGATAAGTTTATTCGATACGAAGGCCAAACTAAACAAAATTTTTCTAAAAGAACATAAATGACCGGTGCGCGGAAATTCTATTGAATTTAACTAATTGATTACGGCGTTCTAATTATTAAGGAGGTACAAATAAGGTTTGTAGTCAATTTAGTATGGTTTTTCTTATTTCTTTTTATGAAAAAAATTGATTGATGCCTGCTTTTGACGAGGTGCTGTTTAGTCTTTCGAAAAGTATAACAAGCAGGGCCAGTTCTGTTCTGTCGCGCTATCACTGATTCGGTTTCTAATTCAAGAATTTTGTAACAACCATATTAATGATTAATCGTGTAACGGACTATTCTTGCCCGAAATCATCCAAGTATACAGTGTGCAATTCTAACGAAGCCAAGCAGCCTCATTGTGAATCCGTATTTACTACAGATTGTCTTACACATTTTTATTGTGATTTCTAAAAGGTTGAATGAACAATTGATCACAATCAGTACTGATTCAAGTAATGAATGAGTGCCGGTATAACAGGCTTCCAGCTCGATAGATTTCTGCACTCGATATTCTAACGCCTTCATTCGATCGCATTTGATATTCTTCAAGTGTGTCTATCTCATAATAAAACTTTAGGTTTGCCAGTGACGGATTCCAGAAACGGTAAATTTCTTTTTTTAAAAACAAAGTAATTTATAACGATTCTTGCCGTTTTTTTTCAAATCTATGAGTTTCATTATGGTAGTCGTATCCCAAAAGAAAAATCAGTTCAAATATCGATATTCCCAACGGCACCCGAGCCCGGCCCGATTGAGTACCGGGATGGCTGCATTCCGCGAACGCTTTACGCCACCAGGGACCATCGTAATTTCTTATGGTTGCTGCAACGAGTTGAAAAATGGTTCATTCGTCAACCAGCTTCCAGAGTATCAATGCTGCGTCTGTACCACCCACGGTCACGATGTACTGGTCGTTGTAGAGAAAACGGGCGCATGCAACCAGCGAGCTGTATACCTTTTCCTCGACGTACTCGGCTTTAGCGCTGGTGCACGGGTACCGAAAAAGTCTGAGATAACCCTCAGCGTCACCGCTGGCCAGCATATCGTGCGCTGCTGACCGACTCGATGTCGTCAGAACGGTCGTCAAAGGATAGTAGCGGTTGTTCCACATTCCTAAAGATTTAAATAATTATTATTGTCATGCTTAGGAAATCACTTTTTTAATCTACGAAAAAATTAACGATACAGTTGGAGACCTTGCAAAAAAGACTTCTGTTCATTTTTATGACCGCGAGTTATAGTGGACCCTAAAGTTATAGGAGGATGGATCCTTATCATGAGGAATAAAAATGTAGCAATGGACCGGCGGTATGAGGCATTCCACTGAATGTCAGACACCCTCGAACAATTGACTCAAAATGTTGGCCTCATAATTTTTCATATAAATCAATGTGGAAAATAAAGCGGCACGCGTTACATGTTTTTCGATTTTGAGTGATCGCCATTGAGATAAAGTCAAATAAAGTTTCTTAATTATTGATGATTCTTAGTCATTCAAACCGATACTTCTTAACAACATCAATCATCGATAGATTGAATAAAAAAGGGTATTGCATCTTTGTTTTTGCACGTCCTATATAATTGAAATACGTTCTATATGATTTATAATTACTTTGCACCAATAAAACTATCATTAATTAACGATTAAAGGTTAAATAAGTCAAAAAACCCATTTTGAATTAAAAAAAAAATTTTTTTTCTAAATTACTCGAATCAAAAAAATTTTAAGACCTTGATCAGAGTAGATTATCGTTTTGTTCGGAATTTAGAGCTCTTTTTCTTGGTAAAAATACATTTAATATTTTTATATAACGCAGCCATGTTTTCCTCGGTTTTTCGGGCGTGTTTGCGGGATGTAAAGATGGCGTTTTCACAACTTCCGGCGGTTGCTATGGTAGCCAGGACGTAAATATTTCATATAACCACTAGTACGTAAATATCGGTGACTCATCCCTGTTGAGCGGTAGTAAAGATTTTTTTCATCTATTTTTGCGCACTAATAACAGGGGACCGAACGCGGGTGGTTCGGCAGCGCCGCCAATCCGCTCCGATCTGTAGCAAAACCTAAAAACATCAGCTTGTCCGGTTCCCGCCTTCTATACGTGGCATTATAAGCTCATTCGTGATTATAGCGTTGACAAGTTTACATCGTGCATTGAATAATAAGTGTAAAATGAGTGGGAAAGAAAACAGCGACGACCAGTGGATGCCATCCACGCCACCAGATCTTTGCGACTACGGCGCGGATGACGCAAAAGAAACCTCGTGCCGTCGAAGTCGAAAAAAATTGTACGAATCGACGTACGAGACGTTTATTGAGTGGAAGCGCCAGCATAAAACAAAACTAAACTCGGAATCAATTATGCTGGCGTATTTCAGCGGACTACAAAATATTTTTTTTTCGGTTCTATTTCTTTCGGAAATTAAAAAAAATGCATCATTAATTTAATATCCATTACATTAACGTACCGTTTGTTCAGGGGAGAGAGTTGACGCCCCCCCCCCCCCCCAACCCCGCACCGGGGTTTTGCCCCGGGGCCCCACTAGGGCTTCGCCCCTGGACCCTGCCTTCGTAATAGTGCGTAAAGAACGGATAACATATCTTTGTTATATAAAGTATCGTGTGCATCTTGCAGGCGGACCTTTCGATACTGTTGCCTCCTTGATACACAATTAGTACATTATGACACTAGTACGAAAAACAAATTTCTGACGAGTGTGAGTTTGCAGAACGAGCCGAAGGCGAGTGTTGCAATCACACGAGTCCAGAAAACGTTTTTTGTACGAGTATCGTACGAATTTTTATGTTACAAGGTGCGTAAAACCGCAGTTTCACGCAAAGCGTGTCATAAATACTATTATTCCATGGTATATATTGTAACTTAACGGTTACCGAGTACTCCCACCACGCATGTCCGATAGCGGCATCGGGCTAAAGGTCAATCCGTGACCACGGCAACGGATAAATGCAATGGGCCAATCAGCCGAAGCGTTCTAAATTCGTGAAAATAGGAATTCGACGACGGATGCTCGAGCATGATAGATATATCTCGGTGGAGTATAAAAAGAGAGAGGAAGAGAGTAATTTTTCACTCACCTGAAACCATGTACCCAATGGTGCAGTTGTAAGTATACCATTTGACGTCTTTGACGACAAGAGGACTTCTTTCTGAAGACAGTGTTTTCACATCCCCTGAAATACAGAAGAGTATCTAGCATTTGTTCTCGTCATCGTGGGAATCATTCAAAGCTTACAGAATACGAGATCGTAGTCCTTCGTGGCCGATTGGAGGAACCTGCTATCTGAGCTCCAATCAAGTTGCACCAGTGGCTGGGTGCCCCGTATTTTGTTACTCTTCTTATACGAAAAACCATCCCGAGAAACTCTGAAGAGATAAACGCTACCGTTTTGCGAACCGATCGCAACGATTTCTCCGGCTGCATAATTTCAAAAAACGGTCCGTGGTAAAACATTTCAAGAAGAGATTGAGAATATTGCCCACATAGATTCCGAACATATCTAAAACTCACTGGGATTGTATCCTATACAAGATAGTGGTGAGCCACAGACTCTCAGAGCTGCAACCGCTGCCCCGGTATCAGCTGCGAGGACCAAAAGATGACCTTCTGATGATCCAGCTGCCAACGCAACTCCCAACGGATGGAAAGCTATGCAAATGCACTCGAAGCCGACCTGAGAACACGTTTACTTTCAATGTATTTTTTTCTGTATTTCTTGTTACCATTACCAATTCAGCGAATTATCATCGTAAATTTTATCTTGCACAGTTACGGATTAATTATCAAACCTGGGTCGTCCAGAGAAGCTTGTGTCTTCTCCACAACGCAATGTTTTTATCATGACCAGCAGTTGCGAAGACCTCATCGTCAGGATGAACTGCGACACCCCAGAGCTGTCTTCCATGTCCGAAAACCACTTGGTTAAATCGCCTCTGCAACGAACCTTCTAGAATGTTGTTTCGCGTCGTACCCACGTATATGTTACCATCATTACGGCCTGGTCGTTGAGGGTAGACGCTTCTCACACCCCCCGCGGCTTCTGGCAACTAAAAACAATGCGTGATACGAACACCTACGTATTGTCAAATGTTGTTGGTTACTTACGACGGTGAGAAACATACTAAATTCCGTCTCTACACTACCACCAGATAATATTAGACTACTTGACGCGCGCACTATAAGAAATAAAGCGCCGTTTGGTAAGATGGCAGCTGCGTCAAAACAGTTACAGATTTTTGTTGAGAACCCGTTAAAAAGCTTATTAGATTCTGAGATAGATTAACTCTCATTCATTGAATTTTGACTTTTATCTGTCGAATTATCACGCGAGGAAGCTAAAGAAGCTGCAAGTTGAACCTTGCTAATCGCTCCCTCAAAAATCGAAAGGAACTTAAGGCCTTACGTACGTCCAGAATTGTCAAAAAAATCGATTTTTATCAACAGATTGTTGTTCTCTACAGTTTTAGGCTTATTTCTGTGAAAGACGATTGCAAAAATTCCCCATAGATCCAAAGTTATGGTAGAAAATGTGACTGCCCAACGAGAGTTTGGTGCGCGCTGTCCTTTGTTTGAGACGGCTGACCGTTACTTTCGAAAAACCGCAAAAAATAAACAAAAAAAATTAATTACCGACAAGGAAGGAAATACAATACGAAGAGAGAATGATAGATTAAGTTAGTTCTGGAGGTACACGCATCAGCTAAAAGTTTCGACTGCAGCGTACAGTGAAACCCAATCTTATATGATGCCGTCGGTCAAAATTTTTGAGAGCTTGTAATAAGTTCAATAAAGCAATCTGGAAGAGTAATGCGTTAGAAATGTTGAGCTCTGTGTCTTTGCTAGCTGATCTCAATGTTCCGACTCAGGCTACAATCGGCTAGCCCTTCATGTGATTCATGTTCGATCGATTTTTAAAATCTGACAATGATCAATAATATAAGATCGATTTTTTGACTGACTTTTTCTTTCAGTGCACACCGAATTCACTTCGAACTCAAACGAACAGCTCTCGCGTACCTTCGTATCCGTAATACGCTTGTAGTTCTGCAGCGAGTCCCAGGCAGCAATTTTCCGGTCTTTTTCACCACCCGATAGGAGGGTTCCTTCGGAAAGCATCACTAAAGAGCTTATGCCTTTATTGTGAGCCTCGAACTCCATACGAACGAAATATGCCCCGTCAGCGTCTACGGAATACACCGTTATGAAACCGTCACTGTCTGCCGTTACTACGTCTCCGTCCTGCTCGAATTGAATACTCGTTACATGAGTTCGCGATGGCTGTAATCGTTTCAACAACAATAAATACAAAAGTCAATTATTTGATTCTTATGCAGGAACATAATTTATATGATCTACACTCACAGGCTTTATTATATCCGTTCTCTCGAAGAAACCGTCCTTCCGTCGGTTCCAGAATGTCAAATGTCCACGACCATGCGTTATTAGAAGGTTATCGTCAAGAGGATGGAAAGCTGCTCCTGTTAAGTCCTCCTGCAGTGTCTGTAAACCGGGGATGGGCTATCAGTCGGGAGAAATATATCTAAAATACTTTGATTACTAAATTATCGTGGATTATAATTGCTATTGAATATTACCATCAAGTGTAAAATCATAATTCATTAAAATTATTTATTTTTAGTGTAGAAACGTGATAATTCCAATTGCTTAACGATAATTAATTATAGGTTAACACGGTGTTTTTAATTAAAGTGGCGAATTTTGAAATACGTTTTCTTAGCTCCCGCCGAGTCAAACTGGAGGTATGAAATCCTGTAAAAATGACGTTATTTTTTTTCTCCCTTCCAAAATAATTTGGAATACCGCAATGCGAATTTACTCAACCAGATCTCATTCAATAAAGAATGCAATAACCTTCCCAACGGTTATTGTAAAAAATCATGAGCTTTATTTTTGACGGAGCTACCATCGTTAAAACTCGCGATTGCTGTTTGATAGATCGCGCAGTAAGTGATCTGATACTTTCCGGCGGTAGTGTATATCCTTTTGTCACAAGTCTAGCTTTTTTTTTGTCAATTTCCCGTGCATCGTACTTGTGTGTAAGCACATAACGGCATCCAACGATATTTTTACACCCATTGCGTCGCCTCGCTTGATGCATCGGCCTGGTTTCGCGGTTCGACACTTGATCCGTCGACTTCGCTCTTTGTCATTCCGCGTTGTATTGACGCTCTCGTGGAATTTTTTTTTTGAAACAGACATTGTCTCTTCGAATTCGAGTACAATATTCTCGTCTGGCTTGTCAAACTCGTCGAATCTGACATCCCGAGCGATCACAATATTTCGCTCTTGAGGAATCCACACACGATAGCTTTTCGCTTCTCGTTGATACCCGACAAGTGTTCCTTGTTTCGATCTAGGAGCAAAATTATCTTCATCAATACTCTTGGCAAGAATACAGTCCTTCCTTCGGAAAATTCGAAACAATCAGGATCATCATATTCTCGCCAGTTCACTCTTCACATGAAAATTTTCCTTTCAAACTCCGGGTTGGACAACAATTCCTCACGTGACAAGCCGTCGGTACAGCTTTAGCCCAAAATCCTTGTGACAAACCCGATTGCAACAACATACCATCTTCATCTTGCCATCTCGACAATCGTATGGTTCATCCGCTCGACTGCGTCATTTTGCTGCGGTGTGTGGAGAACTGTCGAACGTCTGGTGATTCTCTCTTATTCCAGGAATTTGTCAAACTCAGCATTACAAAATTCATTACCGTTGTCTGACTGCGAGCGGTTTATCCGTGCGCCCGCTTGTTTCTCGAAGAACGCTTTGTACACCTTGAATGCCTTGAAAACACCATTTTTGTTTGTCAAAAAATATACCTGGCACCATCTTGTACAATCATCCATAAATGTGACGAAATATCTTGTGGCACCCATTGACTTGACCCTCGTTGGTCCGACTGTATCAGAGTGCACAATCCTCAGCAACTCTTTACACGGTGCACGGTGGGCTTTCCCGAACGGAGTTGCAGCCATTTTTTTCGCACAAATTTGATACTTTTGCAGTTTTTTCACGGCTTTCTCTTCTTCTCCCACTCGACTAGGCATGTCTTTCATCAGATCTTTTCTATTCGTGACGACTGAACCGCTCATGCCATTGCCAAACTTCGAATTTATCCATCGCCGACGCCGTTCTTGCTTCGTAGTCTGGTCGAGTACATCGCAGCTGGCGCTCCGTCCGCACTTGTGGTCGATGGTTTAATGTCCAATTGCTTGACAAGTATTCCTTGCGATTGAGTATCGTCCTCGTCCAAGAGAGCCAACAATTGATGGTCCCCAACCTTCCTGTGCCGATTTTCACGCTTCTTGTCGCTTAGGTCAAAATTGCCGTCTTTGAACCGGCGAAACCAATCCCTACACGTTGTTTCCGATAAATCCCTGTCACCATAGGCCTCCACAAGCATTCAATGCGATTTGGCGGCCGATTTATTTGAATTGAAGCAGAAAAGCAGAGCTTACGGCATATGCTCTTTTTCTGGCAAAAATCTAGACATGATTAACGAAGGAATAATGTATGTCGTTGCATGAAATGACTGATAAAGTGTACTTATCAACGTTGACAATTATCAAGCTCATCAAAAAAACGTATGGCGTGTCCATGCCCTAGCAGCTTGGGTGTCGTAGTAAATGCCAATTGATGCCCATTGAAATGCCTATCAGTGACTGGCTAAATGCCGTGGTTATTTGAGGCATTCACGGTCACTTTGGTAGGCATTTTTGTTCAAATCGTGACGGTAAGTGCCTAAGAGTGACCGACCCCGAATTTCTACCCAAAAGGCCGGTACTCAACGGCATTTTTTCAGGCATTTACCGAAAAAAGAATGCCGGCGAATGCCTAACAGAGCCGGGGAACGGTAAAAAAAATGCCGCTGAGTGCCTAAAAATACCGAAGAGTGCCTAAAAATGCCGGTGTGTGCCTGAAAATGCCGTCACATTTCGGCATTTCGGATGATAGTCATTCATGGGAATTCACGGGCACGTTTTGAACAAAAGTGCCTACCAAAATGCCTTAGGCATTTTTATGGTGATTTGATAGGCACTCAATCTGCTAGGGTGGTTGCTTAAGGGTCCACGCCACGGTTCGAGCGCGGGACGAGGGTGTATTTTTCGTAATTTTTATCAAGCAAACTATGAATTGAAATTTTTTAATTAATTCTCGTGGTCAATATATTCATATGGAAGAGTGTATCGAAAATTATTTGTTCTAATGTACAGCACTGCTTGCGGTATACCCCCCCCCCCCCCCCTAAGTGCACTCTGGCGAAATTGTTGCTCGGCGGTTGACAACGATGAAGCCATAAGGTTCATCTGAAAAATAGAAAAATATATATTGAGGAAAATAGACTTTTAGTCAATATCAGGAAAAAAGCGGACCAGCGGATTTTTTTTTTTTCAAATTTAACAAAATTTTTTTACTGTTCATATAAAAACAAATAAGGGCACCTTTTATGGAAAAATCGCTACGTGGCGACGTAGACACTGGCTTTTTGAACAATTCAAGACTCAACTCATGCAAATTGGATGTAAAGTTTTTTTAAATATGCTGTCAACCAGGCTAAAAAAAGTAATTTCGAGAAAAACGTGTTCAAAGTTTTGGTGATGGATAATTCGTACGTAAAAGCTAAATTAAAAAAAAAAATCTTTTTTTTTTATTGTTTCTCACCGTTAGTCTGCTATTCCTGGACCATACAACGGCTCCTCAGCATCCTAAGATTGATCGATTCTTTGATTTTTTCCACGCAAACGACACTCATGCGTGTTTTTTTCAGCTTCGATCTCGGCGTCGCATATACGCTTCTCGTCGATGTCTTCTATATATCGATAGGGCGTCTCGCCAATTTTCATATTTAATACTTTCGATTCATTCGTGAGGCCCTTATAGCTATTGTTCAAAAGTATTGAGGCAATATTAGCAGCAGTTTCAACAATGGGATTGCCGTTCGACGATGCATTTGACGCAAATTTTCATATAACGGAGTTTAAACACTCGTTGTTATTCTGATTAAAAGCGCCGGAACATCGTTCAAGAAGTTCGTCCTAGCCGCGGTCCACGTATTTCGGTTTTATTGCTTCAGTAACATCTCCAGGCAATGCAGGTTTATGTGTCCATTCGTCCAAAGTACAGGCCAACAAAGGGCCAGTGGGTAGCGGACCCGGTCGTCGGTCGCTCGCTTGGAATCGTTTCACAGAAAATGCTGTATCACCGTCAATTTTACAAATTTCTTGAAACAATTTAAGCTCATACACTTAGTATGTCATTATAAAAAATAATATTCAATCGAAATCGATCACTATTTGATAAGTGATCAACAATTAATCATTTGAAAAATTGGTATTACCTCTTGAAAACGTTCTTTTTTCCTAATCAGTCAATTCCAGAATACCCTACGTTATAATTATATTTGGTCACTGACACCCATAATACTTGCAAGATAATTCTGTGAATGTACAAAAAATCAATAAAGAATAAAATCTTTACGCAGGGTGATCGTAGGCCACGCAAGCCCCTATTCGCCACTCGGCCATGGGAGGAAAGCCAAGCGCTCGCCGAGACCCTCGAGTCGGACTACAGACTCGATTCAATGCTTGAAGCATTCCATTTTCTAGCTTTTGACGCTGACACTTACGACTCATTATCGACTCAAAGAGGGTATATAAAAGATCAAAAGATATACGATGCTGTGACGAAGAAATTAAAAAATATACGATGGTGTAAGAAAGACAAAGTTAAAAAATGTACGTTTGTTTCAAAATGTGCGGATTTTTTAAACATTTACGGATTTCAAAAAAAAACTTTTAGATTTTTTAAAAAGATTCATTTTAAGTTTGGGGATTTTTTTTGAAATTTACGGATTTTCTAGATAATGCCGCGATAGATGATGGCGAAGATCAGACCACTAGATCAGAATTACAAAAATCAGGCATGAATGCGTCGAGCATTTAAAAAATTATTTCATTGTATTTCGGAGTCATATGTATCGTATTTTTCTTACCAGTACTCTGTGAACAGCAAATGAAATCTCCAAGTCGATTATACGATTCAAAACCAAAATTAAATTTCATTTCACTGCACGCGGTTAACGATTTCACGGATATAGATACCGCAGTACCCGACACTACCTGTTTTCTCTGTTTGTACCCATGATACCTTAAAGTATTTTTAGAATTTGGCCGATTCTTTTGTTTGCATAAGCTTTGACAGCTTTAAAACTTTTAATAAGTGTGAATTTTCAAAAATGCAGTATTCCTTGGATTTTATCTCAAGAAACCGTTTTTTATTATGTAGAACTTACTTTCGAATGAATTTTTAGTGTTACCAAGGCCGATTTAACAGTTAATATTTTCTTATTTACTAGATCGATGATTTTGTAGTGAATATAGTGGATTGAGATTTCAATCCACAGTATTCATTATATTATTTTGGGTTGTCCCCATTATAAACTTCGAGCACAGATTTAAATTCAACGGCCTGGAAATCTCTGGGAAACAAGTTAGTGAAAGCAAAATGCGAGTCATAATATATGTCTCTAAGGGTTGAGCAGTTACCGATAAAGATGCAAAATTGATCTTCGGCCTATGAACTTGGAAAGATATCCGAGAATATTGAGTTTTTACGTTTCAAAATAGGACAATATGTAGGTATGGCCGTTTATGATTACCGCTACTTCTTTCGGATCAGTGCCTTACTCGGTGAGGAAGACAAAGAGTTCGCTGTTCTTTCGCATAAACTTACTGCAACTTTGCCGAGCAAATGACCCCATTGCCATTGCCAGACAGACAGTATAGCTTCTTGACCGGAATCAACGACCAAAACGTAACTCCCTCCATTCTGAATAAACAAATAAAATATCGATAGATACATTCATGACTCGCTATTTCTCATGGTGTAATACTCACGAGTTGCGAAAATGCGAGAGCCGAGACCCCCATCTGGAACTCCGTTATTCCAAAAACATAAAGAGTGAGAAGCGTTTCGGTGGACCAAATGCGAACGTGTGGCTGAGCTTTTCTGTGTCTTCCGGCTCTTTGTCCGGAGGCAACGAGTTCCCGGCTCGGATGGACCTCCATGCAAGTTATGTCTTCTGTATGACCTATGTAATGGCGTTGAGCGTCCTCTTCACGGTCAAATAGAACGGCCACGGCAGCGACGTAGTATAGAAGTTCGCCACTCGGGAGAACCCATAGATTTTTACTGGTATCTGTTCCCCGATAACCGTAAACCCATTCCAGTTGGAGCTTCTTTTCTGGTGGAGAATTGTCTACGGGTGGCAAGTGCGAAGGTGAATAAAAGGAGCGTCGGAGACCACGAATTGTCACTCTTGCAGGCTCGTCTCGCAGTATTTCCACCACGCTGTAGTCTGTTTCGACGTTATTATTCAATGCTTTCGTTATTCCTTTCACATTGTTTCCACAACAAGCAGATAAACCAAAGAAATTTTTTTTTTTTGAGTATCATTTTTACCGAAGTAACAATCTGTGTTAGTGGCGGAAAAAATAATGACCATAGCAATGTATTTCCATTTTTATTCAAACTCTTGAATGACCTTTCGATTGTCCGTCAAATTTGCATAAAAATAGTATGAACGTACAACGGTATAGTGAGATTAGGAGACTCGATTCTACCAAAGCCTTTAAAAGTGCGCGGCTCATGATTTTTGAAAATACAATTTTTAAAAACAACAGGGAAAAACAATTATGAATCACTTGGAATTAGACGATGCGAACACAAACGCAACGGAGTTTTTAGACCAAAATCAATATTGTGATATTGTTAGCAGTTCCAGAGCTACGGAGAAATCGTATTCTAGGAGGTTAAAGTGCTTCGAGCAATAATCTCCAATTGGTTCATTCGAGGTTTCGATTTGATATTTAAGGGCGCCCGGAAATCAATGTTTTTCTCTGAATTTTTTTTTAAGTCACGTTATAATGATATGTAGTTGAATTCTCATGCGGAAATGCTAAAGATTGGCAGAGTCATAGCTTATATTGTGACTCAGTGTCGCGCCGTTGACTAACTACAGAAAAGAGTAGGCACGAATTACTGAAGCCGAGCTACGTATCCCAGGAGGAATAACCGAAACATCAAGAAAGGTCTCAAGATGTCGCAAGCTATCTCGAGATGCCGCAGAACGATCTCAAACCTCTCTGCGTGGACCAAGGATTGATAGCAACTGAAGAGCATGAAACTACTAACAATGACTTGCAACTGATGAAGCGTAAGACCCAACGAACACAGCGAAAACTTCGAACGAAGAAACGTTTATTTCGAACCTACGCTCATGAAACAGTACGATATTTGTTCCAGGATCATTCGGTCGATTGCATTTAAATTCGTGCGGGATATGTAAAAACAAAGTTATGAATTGAACGACAAGACGGTTCTCGTCAACAATATTTCTCTCATCTTGTTGCAAGGAATTCGATAAACAACCGTAAAAAACACAGAAAATCGGAATGCTTCAAATCAGCACAGTTATTAATCCTTCTAAATCCTGAAATTCTAGTTCTTGAGATCTGTTATTCACCTTCAGAGACAAGAGATAGGCAAGAAATGTTTGAGAAGAATGATGAGTGTTTTCCTACTTGTTATTTTTTTGGCATAAAACAAGAAGTGTTCTTGCTCTTGTTATTTATTTCGCGTTAGAATACGAAACAAAATTTTACTTGACATTAGTTTCGAGGTCAAATAGGAACTTACTTGACCCCGGAATAAAAGCCAAGTGAATTCTAGCCGTCATTCGTCTTACCTTTGTTCGAATAATAATCCATTCGGCTTATATTCCGAGGTCGAGTAAATTTGCATTCATTTATGTCAACCGAAAATCATTTCCTTTTTTGGATGCGTTTTAATAATAAGTAGTTTCTCATTCGGTAAAAATTGAGAATAAAAGTAAAATAAAATGAAACTTTCGAAATTTGATTTTCATTTTTGCACGTACATAAGGAAGCACGGGTCAGTGTTTGGGTGTCCACATCAATTAAACATACGAACAAGACTCCATAAGCACCCACAAACCGAGGTCCGCTCTCATGTACCTGGCAAAAGAAAATACACACACATACTTACACTCCCTCGAAGACTCTGAGGCGTACTGCATGCACGCACACTTACACACAGTTACACACACTTACCTACACTCACACACACACGCACGCGCACACCCAAACGCGCATGCGCACGCACACGCAAACGCGCATGCGCATGCGCATGCGCACGCACACTCACACGCACACGCACACGCACACGCACACGCGCGCACGCACGCGCGCACGCACGCACGCACACGCACACGCACCCGCACACGCACACGCACACGCACACGCACACGCACACGCACACGCACACGCACACGCACACGCACACGCACACGCACACGCACACGCACACGCACACGCACACGCACACGCACACGCACACGCACACGCACACGCACACGCACACTCACACGCGCACGCACGCGCACGCGCACACGCACACGCGCACGCACGCGCGCACGCACGCACGCACGCACGCACGCACGCACGCACGCACGCACACACACACACACACACACACACACACACACACACACACACACACACACACACACCAAAAAGATATCCCGAAATTCATCAATTTCCATTGGTTTTTCCGAAATAACTCGTAAAATAGTCGATTTGTGGAAAAATTGAAGGGAATTTTTTCAACGAAAATTGAACCTTCTACAAAAATGTACTCGCGTATTTTTCTCCAAAAGTTCATTCTTTAGCCAGAAAACGTGATTTTTCGCTTAAAACGTCATTTTTCGGAAAAAATCAATTTCAACTATTAAATTAGAAAAAAAAATTTTTTCGAAGCCGGTACTTTCTAAACGGTGTCACTTTCTAATAAAAGAAGCCTGGTATTGATAAAGATGAGCTAAATATTTCTTAATGGGAGTGATTTTGAGACAAAAACTAATTTTTCCTGTGTTCTTTAAATGGAAAATCTTCAAAGGCGATGAGAGGCTTCAAATATCAATATGAAGAGCCAAATTCTGTACTAAAATTTACGGTTTGATATATACTAAAAGATTCTCATGGTTGAAAATTAAAAAAAAAACTGCTTTTTTTGAAACACCATAATATATATGAAGAGTTCTATAAATTATAGGCATCGGCCCGGGTCACCCCCTTTCAGAATCTTTTCAAATTCTTTGAGGATGTAGTCCTTGACGACCTGTATGTACGTGAATTTTTTCAGATTTTTTTCTCCATTATTTCGGCTGTAGTAATTAAGGGCATTTCGTGACATTTCCGTTTGTCTTTTTTTTCCAATTTAATTTCTTACTATTTCATTGCAAAAAAAAATCACACTGAGGGTGTATTCCTATGTGAAATTCGTTCAACTTTTTGTAATAACATTGATTTTTAGTTTTGACTAACATAAAGCTCTTAAAATTGAGCTTTAATCGTAAAAAGCTCTTTTTTAGGCATTGCGCATGTCTGAAATTTTCATCCAATTTTTTTTTTCAGAAAGCTGGGAAAATTTCACATAGAATATGTTAAATTCACGTTGGGTTCTCTGTAAAAACTGCTAGAATCGATAAAAATTGAAAAATTCAATGATAAACCGAATTTCTTTTTCTGTATTGTAAATGGATAAATTCTTCTTCAATCTTCATGAGCTATCGATCATTTGAGATTTTTGTCTTTTACATAAAAATGCACTGTCTTGACGACTCCCAATATCCTGCAGAGAAAGAAAATTATACGATTATTTATACAATGAAATTGAAAATAGGCTTAACATTTATTGAAAAGTTTTTTTCAATTGCAAAATAGTTTTTATTCATATTTCAAAATTCGTACACAAGAGAAATTCGAAGAATTTGACACAGGCCTTACTATAGCGGAACCTGAGTTGTTAGTAATTGGCGCAATGTAGTGAATTAATTGGGTCCCTTTGATTGATTTCGAGTGAGATGCTCGTTCATTTACCGTTGGCTTTGAGCTAACATTTTTGGGTTTTAGTACTTTGGCGACGTACGACCTTGTATTTATTTTTTTTCTTTGTCAAACGTTTCATACAACGTTTTATATAACGAAAAGCTGAAGTTCACGGTAGAAATAGAAAACAACAAGACCATTCCATTCCTGGATATGTTATTAATCAGAGAGAACAATCAAATAACGATAAATTGGTACCGAAAACTCACTTGGTCGGGTAGATTCATTGATTCTTTTTTTCATCACCCAAAACATCAAAAAATAGGAATAATATACATGTTAGTAGATAGGGCTATCAAACCTGCGCATCCCACGTACCATCAAGAAAACTTAAAACTTATAAAAACCATACACTTACTTAATGATTACCCGGAATACTTCATAAACAAACACATCAATGCAAGCATAAAGAACATTACATAACGAATCAACGCAAACGAGGACAAACCCGAAATAGACACAACGAGATTATTACAGTTCCCCTACATTGAACACATACATCATCAGTTATTCAAACTGTTAAGAAAAAATAACATATGTTACGTCCCTGCATTTTTATTTCTTAAATATGATAAGGAACGACCCGATGGACGGGACCGTTTTCCTATGCCGCGAAACTCTCTTCGAGACGTATTCTTCCTTTCTCTCTTCCACCGGCTACGAGCGAGGCGCTCCGATCCCCCACCTTCCCTACTGGCTGCCGATGAAACGCTCTGTTTCCCCACTCCTTCTCTCCTGGCGACCAATGAAACGCGTTGTCCCCACTCCTTCTCTACCGGGTACGCGTGCCAGGTCTTTGATGTATTAACTCTTCCCTATTGGGTTGTCTTCTTCTAACCTTCGGACTTTTTCTTATTAGGTTTCGTTCTCGGACGTTGCTGTCTCTGTCTGAAGCCTTTTTCTCTCTCTAGTATTCTTCCTTTTTCCTCCTGGACATATTTGCCTTCTCTCTTTAAAATCTTTTTTCTCTCTTGTATTCTTCCTTTTCCCCCCTGCGCATATTTGTCTTCTCTCTTTTTCGAACTTTTCTCTTTCTAGTTTTCCCCTTTTTCACCCTGTGCTTATTTGCCTTCTCTTTTCAGGATCGTTTCTCTCTCCAATATTCACCCCTTTTTCCTCAGGTGCTTCTTGGAATTATTTCCCTTTTCTTTCTAAACTCATATTTTCCCTCTAATCTATTTTTGGCTTTTTATCCTTTTTTTCCCCCGTGACCTGATTTTTGTCTCTCTCCTTTTTATGTGTCCACGCTACTTCCACCCCTGGGAAACAGTATAAAAGCCCATGGTTTTTACCCAAAAGCAGTCTCACAAGGGGACCACATGGGCATCGGATTTTTGTAATTTTTCATACTCATCGTACGCAAAGTTGACACCCCAAATATGAATATGCCGAAGCAGTTCGATGCCATATTCAGAAGTTTTCCAGAAAAACGACTTTAAAGTTTTGCGAGCAGCTTATGAGGACGAACAAAATTGAAT
The DNA here is from genome assembly GCA_963971145.1 of Sussaba pulchella. Taxonomy (NCBI): domain Eukaryota; kingdom Metazoa; phylum Arthropoda; class Insecta; order Hymenoptera; family Ichneumonidae; genus Sussaba; species Sussaba pulchella. The sequence continues at coordinate 9,566,359 of OZ020177.1, read as the reverse complement.
CTTACAACTGGCCGATCAGCCGAGCAGGCAGCGAGCAAGATCAGTTATCGGAAGGTTCCCGGTTCGATCCCGTACCATGGGAAATTATTTTTTTTTCATTTTTTTTTTAAATTTCGAATACCTACGTATTTTAAATATAAGATTCATCAAATATATGCTAATTAACATTTTATCATTGACAAATTATCATTTGTTATGAAAATACCGTGAACATTTTTTTTTTTTCAATTTCGAATACCTACGTATTTCAAATATGAGATTCATCAAATTATGCTAATTAACATATTATGACTAACAAATTATCATTTTTCATGAAAATTGCACGTGAGTTAATACAATTATTTGAAATAAATTAAAATAAAATGACAAATAAAGTTTTGGGAACGAAAATGAAAAAACCTGGGGTAGAAAATGAAAAAACCTGGGGTAGAAGATGAAATGCTTTTTGTTGAAAGTTATCAAAGTTGTATTCATTTTTTAAACAACGGGTGTAGTATCACACGAGCCACAGTGATAAGCGTCGTAAAAACACGGGAAACAATAATTTTCACGGCATCTAGCACACCGTATGAATGCTGCGTTTTTACAGGTGCAATGTTTTTTAAAAATATCAATAGGGAAAGTAACTTCGTTGACGTTTTCAAAGGTTTCTCTCGTATCGCAAAGTTTTGAAGCGAACCACGCATACCTGATCATTTTACCGAAGATCGGAGAGGACAACTGATGGAGTACGATTGAATGAATTTTTATACAATCCTCTCGATCGTTGATTTTGCGGCCTTTTTCGATCAGGTAGGCGCAGTTTTGGAGACGCTTGATAAAATTTTTTACTTGACGGTAAAAATAAACATCGCATGGCTGTACTAACGGGGTACATTTTGGAGGAATAACTTGCAAGGTGCAAGTCGGCAGACGCTTATCATCTCGAAAAACTTCGTTGTACATTACGGGATTAGTTTGTCCACCCCAAGAATCAATGAACAAAACAAACTTTTCTTTTCTTACGTATGGTTTGATAACGTAGATTAAAAAATCTTTATATAAGTTTGTAGTCAACTTTGCCGATTTCGACGAAGTGACTGCGACGTTTCGGTACTTTTTGCGAAATAATGCGAAAAAATAAAAAATGATAATTTATTAATGATAATATGGTAATTAGCATATATTTGATGAATCTTATATTTGAAATACGCAGGTATTCGAAATTTAAACAAAACAAAATTTCTCTCGGTATTTTCATAAAAAATGATAATTTGTTAATGATAATATGTTAATTAGCATATATTTGATGAATCTTATATTTAAAATACGTAGGTATTCGAAATTTAAAAAAAAAATGAAAAAAAAACTTCCCATGGTAAGGATCGAACCGGGACCTTTCCGATTACTGGTCTCGCTCGCTGCCCGCTCAGCTGATCGGCCAGTTATTAGGCTTAATTTTGTTCATCCTCATAAGCTGCTCGCAAAACTTTAAAGTCTTTTTTCTCGAAAACTTCTGAATATGGCATCGAACTGCTTCGGCATATTCATATTTGAGGTATCAACTTTACGTACGATGAGTATGAAAAATTACAAAAATCCGATGCCTATGAGGTCCCCTTGTCAGTTCAAAATGTAATACGTTCACGACAGTCGTCTTCGCGACGTGAATAAGTACCGTTACTCTGCCCGAACGGACTTAGAATTTTTGTGTCCTCCGATTATTATTTCGGTTTGGACTTAGAACCGTTTTCGCGTCCGGGCTTCAACTCTTTGCGTCCACCGTTTCATTTACGGTTGGGACTTAGACTCGTTTACGCGATCGGTCGTAGATTCTTTCGAAACTACCTGACTCTTTGTACAAGCAGGTAGAGTTTCGCGGTCGGAGAGGTATTGACCCTCGACCGTTAAATCATCAAGTTTGCGGAGGTACGGCTACCCAAGTGTGCCTATGCCCTTTCACTACCGCGTGAATAATATTGAAATCCAAAGTTCACCGCGTGACTAAAAATACTTACAAATTAAATAAACTGAGAACCAATAAATAAATACGTCCGCGACCAAGAGTCTGCGATTGACAACAATAAATAAATAACTAAAAGTCCGCGAGTTCCTAAATAGCTGTAGACCACGAAATCCAGCCTTGAAGAATTAAGAACCAAAATAAACAAATAAATAAACTGATTACTGAAGAATAAATACATCAACGACCAAGAGTCCGCGACTAACAGCAATTAATAAATAACAAGAAGAGTCCGCGAGTGACAACAACAAATAAATAACAAAAGTCCGCGATTGATAAATATTAAATAAATAAAGAATAATCAAGGACCAAGTGTCCTCATAAATAAATAAATACATACGCTTGAGAGACCGTAGAGTCCAGCGTAAAATCTAAATAATTGAAAGCCCAACGAAGGGCCATTGAGATAAAAGAAAATGAGATAATACGCCCACAATCTTGAATAAGATTTAACCCGCGCGACAATAGACATTACAACAATAATTATAACAAAGCTTTCAACCTGACATTTTGTGCGCCTACGAACATCGTGAAACTGTGAACTGTGTAACAATTAATGTTAACCAAGCTGAATTGAACTGTATACCGAAACACCTTACACGTGAAAATACAAAATATTGTGTGTGCGTCCCAAATCTGACATTCCGAACTTCCTTCCGACCTACGTTCCCCTTTACAGTGGGAAAGTAATACTAGAGGTCGAAGGACGAGTAACTGCAACGGCAACCATCCGCAGTCATCCAGATCGCACCACCGACAAGGGACGACAAGTGAAAACCAAGAGGTTCATACATTTCGATCGTGATTAGGCTAGATCTCGGTCCCCGAGTAAAGGGGTAAAACCCTGACTCAAAAACCGAGGTCAACAGTTGGGTTACGTCCGAGCGGATATTTTATTATATTCGTAGTTAGGACGTAACACATACACCTGGGTCGCGTTCTGAAACCTAACTCGAGTACAACTCGTTCCTTCAATATCTCTCTCGCTCCACCGCAATTTTCGATGGCGCTATCTCACTCGCACCTTACTCGAGTTGACTCGAGTAAGGTTTCGGAACGCAGTCCAGGTGAACAATAACAAACATAACATCCAATCGATGATTGGCTCCACAAAAGACAGGGTACCAAAGTTGCCAGGAGTGATTTATTGCATTCAGGCCTGTGCAACTCCGACTTGAATGGTGGACCAACTGTTGAAATTGGCCGTGGCGCGGCGCTAGCAGTACTTAGGGCCGACTTTGCTATCGAAGCACAGGTACAAAAACCTTCAAAAACACGGATACAAGAACACAAGAACAGCACCATACACAGACAAGAACAGGACAGCACTAACGAACCACAAAAAAAAGACAAGCCACACATTCGATTTCGACAACACAAAAATACTTTCTTCAAAAGGTAATGAAAGGAAAATAATAATTAAATAAATGTTACAGATTAAGGCAGATAAAAACTCCATAAACCACAGGACGGAGATAGGAAATCTCAGCAATATATACAATTCCATTCTGGAATAAACTGTTTTAAATTGAACCGGGAGCACCACGTAGTGTAACAGGGCACCATGACAGTATCCACTAACCAATGACTTGTCGTAACACTGACAGAGGTACACTTAGTCGTGATTGAATCGTGTCAGGAGAACATTTTTTTTAAAAACTGTTATTAATTGAGATAGACAAAAGAATTTTAAGTAACAATGAAGTGAGTAATAACGAAGCATAAAGGTCCACAGATAATAAACGCAGGGGCTAAATAATTACTTTTACATAGGACTCTGACTACGAACCAACATGATTCAAGTTATAGAAACGACATAACCAAGAAATCAAGACATGAGGCAGAATTGATAGAACACACACATGCACAAAACAATGGAATAAAACACACTCAAAGGCAGAAGGTGGAATGGTAAGGACAGTAGGATCAAATAATAGAATAATAGTGAATAAGGAGAAAACAAGGAAAGTGTTAATTGGTTTTTTTTCGACACAATAATGTTTTTGTAAATTATGGGAGTTGGGGACTTGCGCATACAATTTTATTCTGTGAAATTTTTGTTTTATTGTATATGTAATTAATATGTAAAAATTATAAAAACAGAAAAGGAGGAGAGATATTGTGAAGAGGCCCCAAATCGAGGGGGCGAAACGTTAACTAAAGGAAATAAATATGTACAAGATCGTACGTCGCCAAAGTACCAAAACCCAAAAATTCATAATAGCAACCAAAGCAAGCGAACATAACTGTTTGAGTTAAAATATTTCATCCTCTCAACGAACACAACATCGATATTTGGCAGACTTTAAACTGCCCTCTGAAACAAATCAAATGGCGTGAGAATGTATTCTTCTGGGCCCATTTGTAACGACCTTTTCCTTGCATTTCGCTTAATTGTCCCTCCCAAACCATCACACGGTCCTTTGCTATGCGCGATCGCGAAAAATGACAATCAGCCTCACTATCGGAATCATTCTTATGATAACACAAATTTGGGAATGCGTTCTTATTTTAAAATTGCTGAAGCGCTCCATCACTGAAGTAGTGAATTCAACCAGACATCTTCTAGACATTGCATTTCGATGTAAAAGACAAAAATCTAAAATGATCCATAGCTCATAAGGATTGAGGAAGAATTTATAAATTTTAAATGGAGAAAAAAAATTTGGTTTATCATCGAATTTTTGAATTTTCATCTATTCTAGCAGTTTTTACAGAGAACCTAAAATGAATTTGACATATCGTATGTGAAATTTTCTCAGCTTTCTGAAAAAAAATTTGAAAAAAAATTTCAGACATGCGCGATGCTTGAAAAATAGCCTTTTATGATTAAAGCTCGATTTCCAAGAGCTTTATGTTAGTCCAAACTGAAAATCAATATTTTTTTCGGAAAGTTGAGCAAATTCCACATAGAAATGCATTCTGAGTGTAATTTTGATTGTGCGATAAAATACTAAGAAATTAATTTGAAAAAAAAGAAAACGGAAATGTCACGAAATGCCCTTAATTATTACAGCTGAAATAATAGAGGAAAAACCTGAAAAAATGCAGGTACATATAAGTCATCAAGGACTACATCCTCAAAAAATCAGAAAAGATTCTGAGGGGGGGGGGGGGGTGACCCGGACCGATGCCTATAATTTATAGAACTCTTCATATATTATATATCCAGTCAAGGTATCGATAGGTTCGAGTGTATGAACTGGAAATTCATGCAGATTCATTTGGTACTCGCAGCTGTCCCAGGTGCATCTGAGTTGCGCTTGAGATAGCTTTTGTGTTAGGAAATCCGGCTTTTTTATCTTATTTAGTAATAGTAATAATCGGTTGTTTATAATTAAAACCCGCAAGTATAACGTACCATTTACTCGCACCAATTTGGACTCAGACGCGTACGAAGAACGGGGCCTGCTTTTGCTGCGAGCACGTCTCTGTCTGCCCATGTCTTCAACACTTCCGGTCATCTGCATGTTTGGCGGGCCCCGAGATCTAGACCTTCTTGCCGGTGAAGATGGTGTTGTAACAATTCCGTGAATACCGATTGGTGCACTACCGGCACCGAGATAAAACGTATCCACGTCCGCGAACTCGTTCCTCAATTGAGAAAAACTCCGGACCTGAAACGCGTTAGAGACATCATTCTTCCGAAGAGATCGCAAGTCCTAATACGGTACTTAGGTCTAAATATGACTAAAAATATTTGATTTTTTCGCTTCAAAAGAAAGACCCAGGTGGGAATCTCCAAGGCTGAATATGGAGGCAGGCCTGTATCAGGCCTGAATCGCCCAGGCTGGGCAGGTCAAGCCTGAGGATAGGCTTCGGCCAGGGTTGACGGATCAGGCTGTCCCAAACTAGTCTGGGTGTAGCCTGGGGTAAACCCTATCACTTGCAGCCTGGTGACACTTAGTCTGGGTGCAAGATTGAATCAACCCTGGCTAATAAAGGTCTGTCCGCCTGTATATGTTACAGTCCTCTCGTCCTCTTATTTTATTATGTATTGAGATTTAATATGGTATACAGACGTGGTATGACGACCCAAAATCAGAAACGATCGATAAGATTTTGAATTAAAAGAAACAATTATTTTGACCCCCTCTCGCAGATATTGAAACGTGCAATTTGGATCATAATGATATTTATAATCGGAATTATATATAGCCTAATATATTTTATGACACGCTGCGCGTGAAAGTGCGGTTTGACGCGAACGAAGTGAGCATTTACGCACCTTGTGACATAAAAATTCGTACGATACTCGTACAAAAAACGTTTTCTGGACTCGTGTGATTGCAACACTCGCCTTCGGCTCGTTCTGCAAACTCACACTCGTCAGTACCCCGCGCGATGCGCAAAAGTTTGACGGTGCGATTTCACGATCTAAAGGGGCATACAGGACTAAATCGAACGTGCGCGAAATTAACCGAGTTTTAACATTTCCCAGTCGCAGCGTGGCAAAGAAAAGGATTCCTACGAAAAGGAGCGGGAACATCAAGAAAGCGAGATCGAAACAAACGATCCAACAGAAGAAATCGAAGAATTTAACGACGACGTTGAAACACCGAATGCTTCGACGGAACCCGTTTCCGAACGTACCCCGTTCAGACGGACGACGAGAAAGAAACGAAGACCAGAGTACCTAGAAGACTACGAAACGGCTGTATTACTCGAGGACGAGTAACGAATAGGACGGCCGAGTGATAACGACAAGTTCCTTTATTATCTTATAATTATTACGATTACTTACCTTACCTGAAAAATAATAACTAAAAGAATATATCCATATCTATATGTGTAATGAGCGCGACGACCGAAGGAGGCATGGGGGCGCGAGCGGCGCTAGCGTGATCGGCGAAGGGCCAATCGGAAGGGGAGGACGCGCGGTGCGTGCGAGCACGTAGACGGTTCGCGTCGAGACAAAGCAGTCTCCCGAGAACCTCCGCGTAAGTCACAAGCGAGCGTAAAACGGACAAACAACGAGCGATCGAAAGATTCATAACGAAAGCGTGCGAGAAAATAAACGCTCGAAGCGTTTCATTACTATTGCCATTTATCTTGAGATCATTTATTAAAGTTACTTTATTATTCATTCTTTATCCTGCCGTGTCGTATAATACTATTCCGAGTCATCCCGTCCCACAATCCTGACCAACACATATTACAAGTCCAAAGTATACCAGAAGAACAGAAGACAAGTAAGAGTTAATTTCTTTTACACGTTTAACATTCAGAAACTAATTATTCTATCAGTCACACGGACATTTGTCAAAAAATATTCGAAATTCTACGCTCCGTACTTATCGATATTAAGAGTTAATTGATTTACCTCAATTAAAAATTTTATGTTTGTGTTTCATATTTCGTTATTTTATTTTCAAGCAATATATAAATTAAGATAATTATTTAATTATTAATTAATAATTATTATATTATATTTATTGATAATTAACCAAAAATATAATTGACGCAAAAAAATAATTGTAACCGCTCTAGAAAATATCATTTAGTTGATACTCCCGTTATTACTGTGATGTTCAGTGTAATGATATACTTTCATAAATAAAAAAATTCTATTGTAATAATTCGAGAGTTTCATTGCACTACAAAAAAGTCTCACTACTAATATATTGAGAGGTTTGATCCCGGCTTGATAATCAGGCTTGATCCAGGCTTGATAATCAGGCTTGATCCAGGCTTGATAATCATGCTCAACCCAGGCTTGATCCAGGCTTGAAAATCAGGCTGGGGCCAGGCTTCCACATGCAGGCCTTCCCCCGTGTTATCATTTCAAGGCTGCCGCAGGGCTGCCGACGGCTTGATCCCCAGCCTGAAACCAGACTGGTCCAGACTTGACACAGGCCCGAATAAGGCCTGCCCCCATTGTGCATTCCCACCTGGGGAACTCACCCTGTAACTACGTCAACGCCTAATGTAATACTTTTACAAACTATATCAGCAACAAAAGTTTTTCAATGCCCGTAGAGATGGGAATTGGCTAATTCGTAATTCACATTCAGTCTTTACCTAGAAGGTGGATTGACCTTGACCTTTTTGGTTGACCGAGCTCGACTGTACTAGCATCGGTTGCCATAAAAAACATGCAACGTAGATGATCAGTGGGACTGTACTACTATTTGTATTCTTATGAGTCAACAGATTTATTGGTTAACAACGTCATATTACCATTGGGCTATGGAATTCATAGATCGGTTTTAATTATTCCACCGATGTGTTTTGTTGTTACAAGGGCGGCTTCAAAAGCTCGTGCGAAGCCCGATATGTGACATCGCAGATGCTGTATATGTCAGTGTAAAACGCACTTCAAGTTTCAGCCAGATGGAAAATGACTGCGTTTGGTGATCGTTTGAATATAGTGAGTCAAGTTATTTCCGAAAAATATATGAAAGGGAATTTCATGGGCCAATGAAACACGATTTTATAAAAAGCAAATCACCTCAGGAGACTGGAGTAAAACTCAATAAACATTATGGCAAATCTGCACCTTCGATATGAACGCCCGATAAGTAGTTTCAAAGTTTTCGGAGTCGCAATATGAGCACAAGTGACGCTGAGTGGTGAGGACGCTTGGTTGATGCCACTACTCTAGAAATTATTGATAAAATCCATGATGACGGATTATAGAAAATTAACAGGGCGCTAGATCGCTGATGCTGTGGGCATCTCGAGTAAACGAAAACATAAATTTGTGCTTCAACATTCGGATATGGAAAAGTCCTCCAGTCCTCCAGTTGGGTGACACGATTACTCCCAGGTGATCTGTAAAAAAAAAGGTGTGACGCATTCTGTCTATCTGTCCCATAAAATAGAGAAAAGGCTAGCGGAAAATCGATGTTATGCAAACGAAAAAGTAATCGCGGAAATAGATGTTTATGTTATATAGTTCACCCAATCTTATTACTTGGGTGGGATCAAACAAGTGGAGCAGCATCGAACAAAATGTATAAGCCTTGCAGGAGGTTCAATCTTTAAATCACTCTTATATATGATTTCGAGTGGATGCGATACGTAGGCGAATAATCGCTCATTTCGCAAGTGCTGATAGATTCGGTGATTCCCGATCGTGTACGAGGGTCGTTCGGAAACTCCTCAGCATGAAATAGTAATGCTGCTAGTCTAACTATAATGACATTATATCATGAAGGGAAAAAACCTTTAGATTGCGCGCTGCAAAATTTCAAATTCGTGCGATGAATTGGTTTTTGTGATTAACAATTGGAGGGATTTTTGTCATTGCCGTAAAATAGCCCAAGTGCTGGGCATCCTCAAAGGTAAACATGGTGGCAGGCCTGAATCAGCCCTGCGTCGTCCAGGCTGAACAGGTCAAGGCTGAAAATATTCTCATTGAATATCACACCGTACAAGAAAGGAACCGTTGGCATCGCAAATAGGAAAAGTCTTTCGCGAATTGTGCTGGGAGCGATCGTTCGTTCGTTCGCATTGTTAGTGCAGGCTCGGGTCGCGGCTCTATAGCGGCGCTGAACGCGCATGAGCAGCAGCTGGATCGACAAGCACGGTGGACGGTGGACGCGGTGTACGGGAAGAGCACCCGAATTAGTAAGCGAGGTTAGCTACGGAACGCCATGGCTAAACATAACCTACGCATAGTTAATTTTTAATTCCCGTAACGTCCCGTGACGATTATAATTTGATTCCCGTTGATGTAATTTCCGAAAAAACTAATAATTTTGAATAGTAACAGTGACAGTGACGATGTAGCAAGCCGAAATACTCATTGCCGTGGTAATGAAAGTGTAAGTGATGATGCGTTGACAACTGGAGAGGTTACCAACGATTCTGTTGCCGAAAGAATGATGGTGAAAGATGATGGAAATAGAGATGACGAAGAGATCAGTCTCATGCTCTCACGTTTATTTTTAATGTTTCGTTTTATATGTTTTTTCCAAGCAATATCTCAAAGTATCATGTGTGACTGATTGTGATAAAACTAAATGATTAAATTGTAAGAATTCGTGAGTTTCATTCCACTAGCAAATAAGTAGGCTTGGTAATCACGCTTGATCCAGACTCGATAATGAGGCTTGATTCAGGCTTGATAATCAGGCTGGTTCCAGGCACGATAATCAGGCTGGGGCCAGGCTGCCACGTCAGGCTGGGGCCAGGCTGCCACGTCAGGCTGGGGCAAGGCTGCCACGTCAGGCTGGGGCCAGGCTGCCACGTCAGGCTGGGGCCAGGCTGCCACGTCAGGCCTTCCTCCGTGTTATCATTTGAAGGTTCATGCAGGGTTGCGAAAGGTTTGATCCCCAGCCTGAATTCAGACTTGTGCAGTCTTGACGCAGACCTGAAGGAGGGCTGCCTCCATTGTCCATCCTCACCTGGGAGATAGAATTGAAACGTGGCCGTACTTCAATCGAGGATGATGAGCACACAGGACTCGCAAAGATGTCTGTGACCGACGATATCGTCTCGAAACTCCACAATGCAATTCAATATCGAACGATTGTCGACTCAAGGTCCAAGGAACTGCTGAGGCTATAAGCATCTCGATATACCGCGTCGACCACAATTTATGTAATATCTTGGATATGCGGAACTTCACTGCTTGATAGATGCCGCTTCTGTTAACAGTCGATGAAAATAGTTTTACGAAATGTTTTGGGTATGCGAAACGTCAGCGCTCAATGGGTGTCGCTTCTATCGAAATGGCGTTCGATTGAAAGTTTCTCAAGCGTGTTCAGCCTGTTTCAAATTCAACTCTGCCAATTTCTTACCCGTTTCGTTACTGCAAATGATACGTGGTTTAACCCTTTCGTTCTGAAGGGCGTATATAGCCCTCGAACCATGACATTCATATACAGCTTCGGAGCGAAAGGGTTAAGTGTCATTTGCCACAGGCAAGGAGCAGTTTAAACGATGAGTTGGAGCGGGTACAAGTGCACCTAAAAAAGCGGAAACGGTTCCGTCTGTCGGAAAAATCATGGGCAAGATCTTCTGGGATTCTCGCAATGCGCACGCCGCCTTTAAAACGTACAATTTCATTCTCGCCCGTCAGTAGCGGGCGGAAAAGAAGTGTTTCGCCCGCCGGCGGAGTGCGCATGCGCCGTCGGTTCTAGGCTGGAAGCGGCCATTTTGCACCCGTAGCACATGCGCGAAACGGCGCGTTTTCAACGCGGATCGGACAAAAAAGTACTTCTTCATCGCGATAATGCACCTGCGCACATCTCTTGCATTGGAGCCACAACAGTCGATGAATTTTGATTCGAAGTGCTTCCACGTGTCCCATATTTACGAAAGTCAGTTTTCAGCGACTTTTTTTCGCTTTTCAAATATAAAAAAATAGCTAGAGACACAGAGATCCCCCTTAGATAAGAGGGCCGAAGCTAAGACAAACGCTTGTTTGGCGAGCGTGGATGCATCGTAATATTCTGGAGATATTGGTAAGTTTGTAGCGTAAAATCTTACCAACCGCTGCAAAGCTAAAGTCTGGGCGCACTCCTTTCCCTTATTTTTTCATATGGGCGCCAGGTGCATCTGCACCGGGAAAGGAGCACACCCCTGACCAAGCTGTTCGCCCGACCAGCCGCAGCCCTGCCCCGGTAGAGTGGCGGTGTTCGCCCTCCACCGTACGGAGTCAAACCCAAAAATAAATAAACATCGAACAACACCAAAATCCCGATTCACAATCATTTTAATGGGCAAAGATTTTACAATCGTCATGCGACGACTCGTCGCGTCAGTCACCCACACACACAATTTCCCTCTCTCTCACACTCTCGCCCGCGGTCCAAGACGGACGACCCTCACTCCGCGTCATTCCACGCACACCCTCACGCACACACGATAAACAAAATATACAATAAAAACACGCGACACATCCACCCCGATCGCGGCTACTCCGTTCACCGCTAAAACAAAATATAACAAAAACAATACCAAAAATAATGGACTAATCGCGGATCACTTGCTCCCACACACGCGCACGCACACACGGGTCGAACGTCCTACCCGCGCAATCCCACCGACGACTCGAAATTATCCCGGGAAAACGACCGACAAACTTTCCGAAAACGCGATGCTCGCGATAGCAACCAATATTCCCGGGAAACCACAATAAATGACAAAAAAAAACAATGACTGTTCCGGGAACGAAGTTCCCGGCAAAACCCACGGAACCGGTAAAACAAATTTAAACATGAGACTCCGTGGTCCAACCGCCGTCGCGGCAAGACCCCCTCTCACCCCGGTAAGATCGCGTTACAAAAGAAAACACGATGAAATAACAATGATAACCAAAAATTCGTCCCGAGATGAAGAAGAGGGAAAAGACAGACTCACCGGAACGACGGAGATGTTAATTAATTTCCTGGGCCTTGCCCGAAACGCCAAACTCCCGGCCTCGATCTCCGGTACTTCTCCCGGGACCCCAAAACCTTTCAAAAAAAGAACCCAAGCTCTCGCCTCGGCGACTACCCCGGAACAGCCCCGATAATTTGCGCGCTATCTGGCCCGAGGCCCGCGATCCCCACTTTTCTTATCGCTCCGTGTCGGGGGGCCCAGGCGACCAACTCTGACCCTCACAACACCTACTTTCGGGGTTTCGCCAGCGGGGTCGACGCGACGGAACTTTGACGACGGTAGCGCTCGTCGCACGTCGACTCCTCGCTCTTCTCCTTAACAACTTGGCCCCACTTCGGGCGCTCTCTCCTCGCATGAACCGTCCGGGACGTTTGGATTAAACTCCTCGCTCCGGAAAACTCCCGTCCTCCCGGGACGATTACAACCATGAAAATAAAAATAAAAACAAACAAAATCATTAAAAAAACGCTCGATTCCATCCTAAAAACCGTAGGCCTGCCGGTGTCGTCGTGGCGAGAAGATTGGCGAGTTTTTCACGCTACAAGTTATAACATGATTTGAGGAAATATATCGACTTGTAAGAAGATTACATTGAAAAATAAGAAATAATTCCTAGGGAAAAGTTGATTTTTTTTTATCGCGCCGAGAACTTTCCGAACAACCCTCGTAATTGGCCCGTCGATCGACGATGTCTTGCAGAGCTCAGCAACAGAGTCACATACAGTCTTGGAGAGCTACAACTCTTATTGCCTTGACTATACCACGAGGTGCTAGATTAAGTTTAAGTGAGAGTAATGGGGTCTGATACTAATGCATTCATTCTTAAATTATGTGGGGCTCGAAGGTCCGACTAATGTAAGGACACTTCAAAGCTCCGAAAATGCAATGCTCCGTAAACAAATGCAGTGGATCGTCATGGCTCTGAACGACAATGTTCTTACGGATAAAAATCCCGAAAACGTATAGATAGATTGTAATTTGACGTTCGAGAGGACTGGGCCCTATGGAAAGAAAGATGAGGCCAATTTT
>OZ020177.1:9510496-9547996 GCA_963971145.1 Sussaba pulchella | reverse complement strand
CTCCTCCGTGCATATACGTTCACGAACCTACCAACCCTCTCCTTCAGTGTCCCGGGGTCAGGTCAGTCATGCATATTTATGAAAAACATAATTCAAACTGATTTTATATAAGGCCGATACCACAGCGCAGCCCAGATATATATTATATGAGTCTCGAGGATGAATAAAGATATATTAGATGGAAACAAGAATGTAAGGACAGCTGTATCCGAGCAAGTGGGACTATCTTAGCGGAGACCGGGGCAATTCGGGACGCGGGGTAACCCGGGACAGTGCGGATAACTTCGAATCAATACATTCGAGTGCCCGCTGGAGCTAATGTAGGTTGCGTCCCTATGTTATCGTTTTACCAGCGGAGTTTGGCTGACGTGTCAACTCCATTGCAGTGTGTGAATAATTTTTTGTATTTTTCGGCATTCAAAGTTTTTTTTGGTCACATCGGAATTTATTGACTGTCGATCACCGAAAAGTGATCAAAATTTCGTAAGGTAAATTTTCTTGTGTCGTATTGTGTAAGAATTCATAGTGTCCCACGACGCTGTCTTTATTGGTTTGATTGGTATAAATTGTCAATGTTAGAAAATCGCGTCGGGGCATTTCGGGACGCACGCAGGCGCGGCCATTCGGGACACGTTGATTTTTACCGAGAATATGAATTGATAGCTTATCATCATTTTTAGAGCCATGGTGCGTAGATACAAGCAAAAAAAGGACGTTGTGGCCGTTGATGTTATGAAAATAGCAATATTGGCGGTAAAAAATTCAGAAATGTCTATCAGACAAGCTGCATCGAAATATAAAGTTCCTCGTTCCTCGCACCGCCGTTTTTGCCAATCTGTAACGCACGAAAATCCGACTAAAGAAAATATTTCCGTTTCTCGGCCGGGACGTAAAAGGCTAGAAATTCTACCGAATAAGAATATAACCGTACTTTCAGCTGTAACTCGTCGTGCATAAAAAATTCAGAGCAGGCGATCTAAGGTGATCCTTGTGGTTAGGTTTTCACTGAGGATCAAGAAAAAGCTTTGATGGATTACGTTTTCAAGGCCTCGGATATTTATTTTGGGCTCGCGCCGAAGAAGGTACGAAAGTTGGCATTCGACTACGCTAAACGCTTCGAGTTGCCGATACCGGATAATTGGAATCATGCAGAATTGGCCGGAGATGATTGGTTCTCGAATTTTCTCAAGCTCCATCCGCGTATGTCCATCCGGAAGCCTCAGGCAACGAACCTTGCACGAGCGACAAGTTTTAACCGTACGACAGTGGAATTATTTTTCTTATTGTACAAATCTATTCTCGATAAGTTAAAAATTTCACCCCGTAAATTGTACAGCATGGATGTGTCTGGCGTTACCACTGTCCAAACTCCGAATCGAGTTGTCAGTCGACGCGGCTTGAAACAAATCGGGCGAATCACATCAGCCGAACGAGGAACACTGGTTACGCTGACGTTAGCTGTGTCGGCACGGGGAGATGTCCCTCCTTTTTCCGTCTTTCCCCGTAAAAAGTTCAAGTCTCACTTTTTGAACGGGGCGCCAACTGGAAGCGCTCGTGCAGCCAATTCGAGCGGTTGGATGACAGCAAAGATTTTTCTCGAGTATCTCCAGCACTTTCAACGCAACGTGAATGCATCGGGTCAGAGTCCAGTTCTTCTATTGCTGGACAACCAAGAGTCTCATCTTTGCATCGCTGGTTTAGAGATTTGCAAAGAACACTATATAACAGTTCTCTCTCTGCCACCGCACACCACGCACAAGTTGCAGCCGCTTGACTGCAGCGTGTTTGGACCACTCAAGAAGGCTGTTAATTCTTTTTGCGACTACTGGATGACCAACAATGCGGGAAAAACGTTGACAATATATGACATCCCCGGTATCATACGCGATGCATTCCCATTTTCAGCGACGATCACCGACATTCAGGTGGGACTCAGAGCAACAGGACTATCACCACTGAATCCTGCCATTTTTACTGACATCGACTATCTTCCAAGTCACGTGACCGATCGCCCACAGCTCGAAGGAGGTTCTCATTTACCTCTGTCAGCCCATGAACGCGCTGGAACACCCGTTTCCATGTCAACCGATAACCGCGTCGAAAACCTGTATTGCATGTCTGCCGATGAACGCGTC
The DNA here is from genome assembly GCA_963971145.1 of Sussaba pulchella. Classification (NCBI taxonomy): domain Eukaryota; kingdom Metazoa; phylum Arthropoda; class Insecta; order Hymenoptera; family Ichneumonidae; genus Sussaba; species Sussaba pulchella. The sequence continues at coordinate 9,545,861 of OZ020177.1, read as the reverse complement.
GAAACGTCCTTTCCCCTATCCACTGAAGTACCGGAAACTGTAGATCTGGATTAAACGCTTAACCCTTTAAGACCCACTGGGACATATATATCCCAGAAACGCGTTTAAAAATTCATAACTCCGCGAAAAATTGAGATATCTTGGATTTCTTTTCGGATTAGACATGCGACGTTCTTCTACTTTTTGAAGGGTATAATCATATATGAACCCCCATCAACATTTATTAACAATAACATAAAAATGCACCCCGTGTTTAGGCGATTTTTGTAGTTTTACGATGAATGAATGGAACAAAGGATTCAAACGATTCGGAATGAATTGCGAAATGCATTGTAATCACTTTAGGAAAAAATTTCTCTCTTCTCGAGCATATCAACCCTCGCGGCTCTTGCAAACTACCCATTGAGGCACCCCTCCACAATAAAAAATTCCCGTTCACTGTTTCCCATTACTATATTGAATTCCATGGAAGAAAATATTTGTCAATTCCTAGTGATGGGGTATGATAAACTTGCACTGTATCGGAACCCTTGTTATCTACCCTAATGTGTGTGAGCTACCCTTCACGCCAGTGTTGGTCGGTAGATGATTTTTTCACGATATCTTCCAACCCTTTTGAGCATACATTTTTCCTTGCAGTCAAATTCCTTGAGACTGGGAATATGAGGGTTTCCGTGGCTGCTGATTTCAAAAATGGGGTCAGATTCAAAGAATTTTCAAAATTCAAAGTGGCGGATTAAATATGGCAGATTGGAAATGTGAAAGTGATCGGAATGGTACGGAAATGTCGATTCAGAAGTTTTCAGGATCGCTGGATATGATTTCGTTTTTAGAATCACGGAATCCAAGATGGCAGATCCAATATGGCGGGAGTGTGATTGACTCTTCTGGCCTCCCAGAAGTGATTCCATGTTATGACGATAGCATAGAAAAATCAGCAACAATTTTATTCCTGAAAAATCGACATTGCTGCACTCCGTCCACAAGAGGGATAAAATACAACCCCCATATTCGAATCGAAGATTCGCTATGGATATGGGTGACTCTTAAGGACTCTCAGATGTGATTCCGTGTTCTGACGATAGCATAGAAAAATCCACAACAATTTTATTGCTGAGAAATCGACATTTATCTGAATTTCGTCCACGAGAGGGTTGAAATACAACCCCCAAGATGGTATCTATGACTAACCGGGGGTATGATTGTTCCCTATCGATATCCCAAGTGATTCAGAAAGTCGACATTTAGTTGGTAAAATTCTCAAGAATTTGTCCGACAAAAAAACGATTTTTCTACGCTACAGACACTAAGGGATGAAAATACAACCCCTAGAATGAATTCCGATTCTTTCATTGGATATAGGTGACTCTTGTTGGTCCCCAGAAATGATTTCAGTTGCATATATTCCGAAGAGAAATTTTCTAATCTTATTTTCGAACATAAGGGTGGTTTTTCACGAAAAGGGTGGTTTTGAGGGGAGTGAAAATTATGGCAATTTTTTTCTGTCATCTGTGCCCTAGTATCACCCCAAAACCGTCGCAGTTCCGAATAGAAAATGATTTTAAATAATTCGGGTCTTGAAGGGTTAAATCTCCTCGTCCGTTCCCAAAAGCTGGACCTCGAAAACAGTCAAATAGAGGACGGAAAAGGCGAAACGCGGCGATTTTGACTGATCCCGAGATCATGAAACAGCTTGCCGAGGAACAGGGTTTGTTTCGGCGCAAAAAAGAAAAAGCAATATTAAAACAAAAAACTGCGAAGAAAACCCGGAAAACACCGAAAAAGAAGCCAAAAGACCTACCTGAAGCAAGTACAAGCACTGCAAGAACACCAAGGCGGCAGCAACCGCGCAGGGGGCAACAAAGAAAAATTAAATAGTACACGAGTGACTCGAGCGACGCCGATTGTTAAGCTTAGGACACAAGTATTTTATAAATGTTAGCTGCGTTTGTTAAAAATTAATATCTGGAACAATTGAAGAGCCTTGAGAAATATTCCCTAATTTTTATAGAATTTTTTACTTGCTTTTGCGCGACGTGTCCCGAATTACCCCAGTACAGGGGCTATTCGGGACACTTGACACTTATTGCCTTTTTCACATGCACCCCGAACCACATCGAAGCTGGAGAGAATCTGCTTACAGCATTTTTTAGGGGAAGGTTCAAGCTTTTGAAAGGTATGTATAGTTTTTGGAAGAGCGGTTTTGTGTATTCGTTGTAGTAAATAAAACAAAACAGGTCCCGAACCGCCTCAGTCTCCCCTATATGGAACTGATAGAGGGCTAAGTAAATGATCGGAGAGAAGTTTATCCGAATTCAAGATAATTAGGTAAAATGGGTGAGAAGTATTGATGTGAGATTATAGATGAAATGATCAAGTGCTATTACGTACATCAAGTTAAATAAACTGAATAACAATCATTTCAATAAACAGTGGGAGAGATATATTTGGATTCACCGCGCTTACTCGGAGACCGGATTCAGTTTCTATTGCGAGGTCAATGTCCTCACATTAAAAGGTCACAACTCATAATTAAATTAAGAGTATCTAAAATCCCGAACAAAATTGCGAAATTGAACAATCTCGAAATGTATTGTTAACGCAATATTTTTCAGTATTTCTATGACAAAACTTGCTCCTGAGATTTAAACTTCAATTTTCATGGTCTATTATTGAACGAATGCTTTTGTTGATAATGGTACATTGTGGTGCACAAGGAAAGTGCCGTTTTATGCTAAGCGAGGTGTTTTGAGAACGAGTCGTAGCCGTTCACTCGGTCTTAAAACCGCGCGAAGCTCAAAACAGTCTTCCTCTATGGTATTTGTATCCCCTCCGGGCCCTGGGTCCATAAAGAAAGTAATTAAATGCCATAAATATTATCAAAACCGGTGTGTCATATGTTCGCCCTTCCACTCAACGTATCTTTCGTACGCCAATTCATAAAGTTTTCTGGATTTCGTTGGCAATGAATTTTCCCACGCACTATCCGCCTCTGTCAAAAGATCGGGTGGCGTGGACGCCACCTTCTCGTCCTTGGTTTTGTCTTTTCTTTGGTCCATTTTCTCTAGGAAAATCAAAATCACGATACGCAGTAACACTTCTTATTGCTACCGGGATTGAAAGTAATTGTGAGGTTATGCTTTCATGCGGAGAGGACAGGAACCGGAGGAAGCTGATGTTTTTAAGTTGGTCTGGTATACATGACGGCCGCCTGGTGGCTCTGTCGACCCACTCGAGTTCGGTATCTCGTTATTCGTACGAAAAATCGTCAAAAAAATTCTCCCCATCCGCCCAACAGCGATGGGTCCGAGCTAATGTCGTACCAGTACTTTTTCATGCATTTTATTGTCCAGTCTACCGAACGAAAACTCGATAGTCATGGAAACACGTACGTTTGGTCCCGCAAACACGCACAAAATAGCGCGGAAAACACGGTTCCCTTATATAAACAAAATTTGGTTTTCGACGAAAAGAAAAATTTGTGAATTTTTTCTAACCCGCATCAAAATTAGCTTGAACATAGTCACCGTTACGTCAAGTTTGCGCAACGCCTCGACGCTAGAAGATCGTACGCCAGAATGCAGCGGTAACCTTTGATTAACTCTGCAATAACACACTGGGTGTTAATTACCCCAGACCGATTTTTCACAGGCCTTCTATTGCCGGACCCATGTACTATTTAAATACGAACTTCGTTGGTTCCCTAATACTTCAATATTTCATGTGTAAAGAACTACAAAAAAATGACATTATATTCATCAGTCGAGGAAAAGTTATGATTGAAAAACTGAAAATTTCAAAATCACTTTTTTCTGCAGTCTGTCTTTTCTCTCCATTACTTATTAACTTCTTCAGCATATTATAGTGTTAATGAAAAATCGTTGACTTACATGAATTTAATGAACAACAGTGAGAAAAAATGTCATGGGTCGTTTAACGCCATAAATCGTGGTCCGCGTTATATCAAGTAGTTGCGGTATTCTAAAATTGATTGTACTTTTGTCGCTGCATTATTGTTCAAGTGTATTCTACGTATCATTATGCATTTCATACTAATATAAAACAATATAATGGAACCATATGTTTGTTTACAGAATCAAATCAATTTGTCGCTCAGATGAAACGAGACAAAATCGTTAGATATAACTATTTTACGTTAGAGAAACAAAATTTATTGTCCAGAGTAAAAAAACAAAAACATGGAGCTACACTAGATGTAAAGAGCTAGTGATGAAGACATTGGCGCTGTCGACGATTTTTAGCCTCTCAATGCATTCTGCTTCTCGTTCGGCCGTGACATATCGTATCACCGCCAAACGTTCAGCACAGATGTACTACACAACATTACCACGATTTTCCGACTGAAGCTTTCATCGCTGCGCCCGAAAAGCGATACCAACATGCAATAGCCCTGCTTGTGTTGCTCGTCTGTGACTATGACAACGAATACTGACCTCCTGTCCCGAAACGGTGAAAATTTTCTTGGCCCCGTTTATTTTCAGCACCTGACCGAGGTCCTCTAGAACTTCTTCAAACGGCTGTGATGTCCGCAGATTTAGCAAAACTCGACACTGTGTCAATAGTAATTGAATAAGTTATTAGGAAACACTAAATAAATGTTCCACTTTCGTAAGACAACTTGTGTGTGCTGTATATGAATTTTTGAATCGAAAGTAGGAAATATCCTATTGTAAAATGAGTGAAGCGGTGTCTGAACATCGAGGGTTTTCAAGTTCACTCTTACCTGAACCGTGTGGTCGAGATTATTAACGATTCTGATGACACGCCCGGACGAAGGCTTCCCACTACCAGGTGGCTGTGCTTCATCGGTGATGGAGGCCTTCCTGCTTAGGCTTGCTATCGCTGCTGGTCGGCTTTGCCAGTATCCTCCGGCGGCACCAACGCTTCCGCGGCTCCCACTACCTCTGTCTCCGAAAGCAACCGTTGGTGCCCCGTACCAAGTATTGCTCTTCTTTCCGTAGCTTGCTGGCTAGAATGAGATAATCAATAACGATACGATAATTGAACGTACAATTCTGTCGTAGGACGGGCTCCATAATTTTTTCTTTATACGTTGAGCGACCGGTCTGTTTTGGCTTTCTTCCTATTAAGCCGCGGTCATGCCGTTTTGCAGCGACGGTTTTGCCGTGTTCTAATAATGTTCATCGACAATTTTCTTCTAATAACAAGTCATACTAAGGTGAATTATTTTGTCATCTCCAAAAAATTGAAAAGATCTTAACGGAAAATTTAACCGGTTTTAACAAATTTTTAACAAGAATATTTCAAACTGTATATCGTTCGTCACCGATGATTAGCATGGCGCTTAATATGTTAACATTACATATTTCGATAACATAGAAATTAATCGATTATTAGTTGAAGGAGGTTATATCCTGTTCGTGAGAATAAATTAATAATACATTATTAAACTGTTCAAAGTATATAGCAGTCGATGATGAGAAGCAGAAGTTCCAAAGAATATGTGTAATACTTCGAAAATATTCGTGGAAGATATTAGATAAGAATCTATAAAGCCTTTCTAATGCTCATTTCACCGCGATGGTTATCAAATGTATTCGATTTCCAAACCCTTTAAGAGCTCACATACCCCTGGGCGCGCTAAAGACCCAGTAACTTTCAAAAATTACTATAAAGATTAAATGGTAAAAAAAATTAAATTGTTGATTTCACATGCTTTATTCACCTTTAAACTATAAGCAAAGGAATTGTTTTTTAAACATGAACCTTGTTTTTTGAACATTGGATAGTTTTTGGTGGAGTTATTGTGCAATCCATGGTTTTCAACAGTAGTCCATTGATACCCGTGAAAAACAATGTTAATATTTGAAACAAAATGTTTTTTTTCTTCTTATAGTTGAAAATTAAGTAAAGAATGTGGAATCAACAATTTAATTTATTTTCCGCAATATAATCTTTATACTAATTTTTGAAATTTACTCGGTTTTCAGCACTTCCAGGGTTATGAGCCCGTTACCCACAACCACGAGTGAGAGTTATCATAAGAAAATTTTAGCCGGAAACGAGAACACGAGCCTGACTGGTGGTGCTTTGATCGGATCAAACGGAAGCAAAATGAGTTGACTCGTGATGGATCGCAAGCGATTTTCACCAATTTAAAGCACATGTGTGAATAGATCCCAGGTGGGAATGCACAATGGGGGCAGGCCTTATTCAGGCCTGTGCCAAGGCTGGACCAGACTGGTTTCAGGCTGGGGATCAAGCCGTCGGCAGCCCTGCGGCAGCCTTGAAAAGATAACACGGGGGAAGGCCTGCATGCGGAAGCCTGGCCCCAGCCTGATTTTCAAGCCTGGATCAAGCCTGATTATCAAGCCGGGATCAAACCTCTCAATATATTAGTAGTGAGACTTTTTCGGTAGTGCAATGAAACTCACGAGTTATTACAATAGAATTTTTTTATTTATGAAAGTATATTATTACACTGAACATCACAGTAATAACAGGAGTATCAACTAAATGATAATTTCTAGAGCGGTTACAATTATTTTTTTGCGTCAATATTCCGTAGCTTTTTTTTCTACGTACATTGAACTTTCTCGAATGCTCTTTGGTACTTATTTTTGGTTAATTATCAATAAATATAATATAATAATTATTAATTAATAATTAAATAATTATCTTAATTTTTATATTGCTTGAAAATAAAATAACGAAATATGAAACACAAGCATAAAATTTTAAATTGAGGTAAATCAATTAACTCTCAATATCGATAAGTACGGAGCGTAGAATTTCGAATATTTTTTGACAAATGTCCGTGTGACTGATAGAATAATTAGTTAACTACAAACATAAAATTTCCGACCGGGGTAAGTCATATAACTCTTCGGGTTATGTACAGGGATGGACAAAAAATATTTGCAAAAAACTATCTAATGTCCTCTCTGAGTGAGAATCTCGTCGAAGATGATTCCATTATTATTTTTTCATTTTTTTTCATAGTGTGTGTCGGTGTGTGTCGGAGTATGTGTCGGTGTCGGTCGGTATGTGACTATGTGTGTCGGTGTGTGTCAGAGTGTGTCGGTGAGTATAAGGGTGTGCCTGGGTGTGTGTGGGTGTGTGTCAATGCGTGTCAGGGTGTGTCTGGATATGTCGGTGCGTGTATGTGTGTGTGGGTGGGTATCGGTGCGTTTCGGTGTTTCCGTGTGTGCGTCCCTCCTTCAAACATAAACCATCCATAGCTGGGACACACGCAAGCACGCACACACACACACTGACACACGCTGACACACATCGACACACATCGACACATACTGACACTCACCGACACACACCGACAACCACCGACACACACTATGAAAAGAAAAAAATGGAAAAATAATAATGAAATATTCGACGAGATTCTCACTCAGAGTGGACATTAAATAATTTTTGGAATAATTGAAATATATCTGCCGAGCCGTTTTGTTATTTAAAATAACAAAACTGACTGAGGATTGTAACACATACAGGCGGACGGACCTTTATTAGCCAGGGTTGATTCAATCTTGCACCCAGACTAAGTGTCACCAGGCTGCAAGTGATAGGGTTCACCCCAGGCTACGCCCAGACTACTTTGGGCCAGCCTGATCCGTCCACCCTGGCCGAAGCCTATCCTCAGGCTTGACCTGCCCAGCCTGGGCGATTCAGGCCTGATACAGGCCTGCCTCCATATTCAGCCTTGGAGATTCCCACCTGGGTCGAGCTAATCGGCGCGTGACCAACGTTCGTGTTTTCGTGGCTTGTCCGGTTGAGACTTCGCGCGTAGGGTAAGGGTTAACTGACAAGAAATATAACCCAAGTGTCTGCCTGCGGCTCGATTCGTTTCGAAATATAATTTAGATCACTGAACAATACAAGACACTTTTTTATTTGTGGCTTAAGGCTATAGGGGGATAAGCATGAGCGAAGGGCTCCCGCGCCGAATATTGCCGTTATATTTTTTATAGTCATTGCTATCACGGGTAATAATTTGACCAAGTTTCAGTCGCAAATATGTGACACTTAAAAGTGAAAATTGATTTTGGAAATTTCGAAAAAAGTGTATAACTCTTGAACAGGTCGATGGATTTGAATAAAATTTAACACATCATAATTGTTACTGAGGTCCCTCATTAGAAACATCGGTGAACTTGAAAAGCCGACATGGCGTGAAAAAATATATATTCTTTCTTTCGAAAATTTTCCGATGCCTTTGAATTTTAGTACACCTACGAGTTTTAGTACACGGAAATTTTTCTCAGTGACTTTCTGGCAGCGCTTTTCACGATATTTATTTCCCTTACTATTCTTTTCAACCTGCGTGAGACCTAAAAAGAATGGAGCGACAATTTTTATTCAATTTTTTTTCTACGGCTATGATCATCGTTCCAGTGATCAATTTTTTTATCGGTCATGTTCGCCGTACAGGGTCCAAATTTTTTTTGTGGCTCTTTAATATGGTTCATGACGATATCCATTTTTTCGTATTTTTTTACCACGGTGACACCTACAAAAAATTGGTTCATGTCTTTCTGTCCTGCTGTTAGGAATTAAGTATCGTTTTCCATTCTAAAAATCATTATCGTTCTGCTATTCTGGATACTCTATATTTAATTAAGTATTTTATGACTTTTTTCAACTTCTCGATTATAGGGAAGTTATCCCCCCCCCCCCCCCCCGAAAATCGAAAATCGTTTTTTGGTCGGATCTTCACGTTTCGAGGTCATTGGGGTCATTTCAGCCTATTTCGAGTAAAATGTTCGTGTGTACTAGGGTGGTTCTTAATCGGGTGATGTCGGAATTTCCGTGGTTTCCGCCCACAAAAGTAATCAACATAAATAGCAAAAAAATTGGGCGCAAGGGGGAATTTGTCCGATAAGCTTATCAACTGTCGCATCGCAATCGAATTTTATACGGAAAAATGCATGCATTTGGCATTTTGTTGGGGAAATTTTTGATTACTTCGAAACTATACATGATAAAAATATGATCTCCTACAATTTTATAGGAAATTTACTGCAGTGTTGGGCAGCGCTGAAGTACATTTGTACTTGAAGTCCCGTGAGAGTCCAAAGTCCGGATGGACTTTGAACTTTGCAACCGTGAGAGTCCAAAGTCCTTTCGGACTTTGGACTTCTCCGATTGCAAAGTCCGAAATCCTTTCGGAGTTTGGACTCCTCCGGTTTCAAAGTCCAAAGTCCCATCGGACTTTGGACTCCTCCGGTTGCAAAGTCCGAAGTCCATTCGGAATTTGGACTCCCACGGTTGCCAAGTCCAAAGTCCATCCGGACTTTGGACTTCGGGACTCCTCATAGCGACACTTTTGTCAGGCTCATTTCATCCCGGCTAAAAAAATTACAGAAGATAGTTCTGTCGGCGTACAATATGAAATCGCGTGCCTGCCTGCTCGAATCGGTTGCGTTTGTTCATAAAAAAATAATTAAGTTGTCTTTTAAAGTCGATTTCTGAACTCATCGCGTCCTGGCTGAAATTTTACACACAGGTGCTAAAAATATTACTGAAAATGAATTCGAGTGCCTGCCTGGTCAAAGCCGTTGCAAAATGTGCCTGCCACCCTTATGAAAGTCGCGCGCTGCCGCGCTCTGCGCGTTAGGCAATTAGAGCGTGCTCAATCCGATCCGCACCAAAAGTTGATATAGAAAAACATCTTCCGAACTCGATAGTATAGGTTTCTTATTTCACATTTTCATTTTTATTTCATTCAACAAACTATATTCGTATTATTATTATTAACAATTTCCTTATTTCTATAAAAAAAAAGATATTTAATAGTTCATTCATCGTCGGATATATCGCTATCGTCAGTGTCGATATCGTTGTTGTCGATGCTAACAGGATCTACATGAATATCTTCGATTAATGTTTCGGGTTGAATAATAATGTATATAATAATATATAATAACGTCACAGGAAATCAATTGCGCAAACGATTCATCGAAGAATGCAGTTTAGATAAAGACAGGTTTGAAAAGCCAATTAAAAGGGTAAAAACTTTGACATTCCTTGACGCGCAGCCAAAAAACAAAATGAGAGTTGCGGGAAAGATTCAAGAAGTGAAAATGCAACGAGATTTGTTTGGCAGGCTTTTAGGGGTGGCTATTGATCAAAAATTAGATTTGAACGAGGTTTTACAATTTCCGTTAACACCGATACCTCTATCATTGTGTCATGTAGACGGCTCGATCCATAAGACGGACAAGTCTACGCTTTTCAAATGTTTAGAATCGCAAATCAAGATGGCTCTCGTAGAATTTTTTATCGCGGAACGGTCGAAGGATGAATATGCCATTAATTTCAAAACGAAAACGCTGTATTTGAATGCAAGTCAGTGCCATTAATTCGAAGTGGTCGATGGAAAAGTCGTTTCGTCGATCGTTCATGAATTATCGTGTAAAGAGCACGAAGACGCCCACACCAAAATCGTGTTCCATGTTTGCAATGCAAATCGAGCTTCAAACGTCGTCATAAGATGTTCGGATACCGACGTTCTGATAATAATGCTTGCAAACATGGAACACGTAAAAAGTGGAACGCACGTTTGGATGAATGTTGGCGTTTCGAATACACTGCGATACGTCGATGTGAAAAAATTATATTCACTTAGGAGTTAATGTATGCAAGTCGCGGCGGGATTTCATGCTTTAACAGGATGCGACGTCAATCCATCATTTTTCAAGAAGGGGAATAAAAGACCCCTTACGATATTACGGAATTCGGAGGAATACCAGGAAGCTTTTATGAAGCTTGGAGATTGCCACGAAGGAATAGACGTTGCTACATTCGAAACAATCGAAGAATACGTTTGCAAAATGTATTCCGTGAACGAGGAGCGAAACGTAAACTCGGCGCGGTTATCGCTGTTCTTGAAAAATTATAAGGCCACAAACCTTAATGAAAAATTCATGAAAAACACGTGCAATTTCGATGCATCGACTATTCCTCCGTGCGCATCAGAGCTGCGTCAGCAAATTATGCGAGCGATATATATATAGCGAATACATGGTGCAATTCATTTTTAAAAACGCCAACGTCACTTTCCCCCACCGATTGTGGATGGCTCCTGATAAATAACAAATACACGTTTCGCTGGTTTGAAGGTGAGCAAGTCCCACGATTCGTGGAAGACATCATTATTCAACCCGAAACATTAATCGAAGACATTCATGTAGATCCTGTTAGCATCGACAACAACGATAGCGATATATCCGACGATGAATGAACTACTAAATATCTTTTTTTTATAGAAATAAGGAAATTGTTAATAATAATAATACGAAAATAGTTTGTTAAATGAAATAAAAATGAAAATGTGAAATAAGAAACCTATACTATCGAGTTCGGAAGATGTTTTTCTATATCAACTTTTGGTGCGGATCGGATTGAGCACGCTCTAATTGCCTAACGCGCAGAGCGCGGCAGCGCGCGTCTTTCATAAGGGTGGCAGGCACATTTTGCAACGGCTTTGACCAGGCAGGCACTCGCCAATCAATTTCTAGTACTTTAAACTATATTCTAAATTTTTTTCGTGCGGTTTGCCATGAGCCTGGTGATGCACTTTTTTATACCGGTTTTCGGTTGGCAGGCGCTATTTGGCAACCGATTTAGGCTGGCAGGCACTCGAATTCATTTTCAGTAATGTTTTTAGCACCTGTGTGTAAAATTTCAGACAGGACGCGATGAGTTCAGAAATCGACTTTAAAAGACAACTTAATTATTTTTTTATGAACAAACGCAACCGATTCGAGCAGGCAGGCACGCGATTTCATATTGTACGCCGACAGAACTATCTTCTGTAATTTTTTCAGCCGGGATGAAATGAGCCCGACAAAAATGTCGCTAGCTCTTGGACTATATTCATGGGCACTACTATCCATAGACACCACTAATTATAGGCCCGCTAGTTTCTTCTTGTATCAGTACTATATTTTATTGTACATCGTTCAGATTTACAGTTTGTTCAGAATTTGTGGCAAAATTCAGAATCAATTCTTCTCTTTGATCCCGGAACGGAAAGATTGATATAATATCAATATAAATAATAAGTAATAGTATGACACTAAGAAAACTATAAGTAATAGAGGAAATAATAAAACATAAAGTATCGCGGTAGGAAAGACTGTCACCGACAGACAGACGGACGGATGGACGGACTGACCGGAACTATAAGCCTTCCTAGATTTCTACGGATTCTTAAAAAGGACGTTGTGCCAACAGATGCAATGAAAATAGCAATACCGGGTGTAATGAATTCAAAAAATATCTATCACACAAGCTGCAGCAAGATATATGAAGCAACCATACACTCATCAAAAAAATGAAAGGACCACTTGAGAATAGTCGAAATTTGTCGAAGTTTCGGGCATCTGTATCTCCGCGAAAAATAGTCGGATTCAGATAATTCACTGCTTGTTTATTAGGTTAAATCTTTGAATTTTCGAATCAAAGGTTGAACAATTTTTATCGTGCCCTGCTGCTCTGTGCCAAGGGCAGAAACGAACAAAAATCGGTTGTTTCAATTTTTATGAAAATTCGGGAAGGTGCGCGGCGTTCGACAAATTTTTCACAGAAAATGTATTCAAAACATTCGATCGCCTGTCCATTTCTGTGCAAAATGCTTATTCATTTATTGCTGTGCGATTTTTTTTTGACTGAGTTATTTACTCTCAAAGCAAAAAACACATTTTTAAGCGCCTGTATCTCCTGAAATAATGATCGTACAACTATTGCTTGGATTCATTGGATGGATATCATTGGCAAGATAAAATTATTGTCTTAAAAATGTTTACACGAGATTTTGCAAAAAAAATTTTTTTCTTCGCAGTATTCACACTTCAAAAACATGTAAAAAAATGGCTTTGTCTCTGCGTGTAGTTATGTAGCCGCCATTTTGTAAAAAATTGCAAAATATTAAATGTGGACCTAGCATTTCCTACTTAATACTATCATTAACAACCGTGTCAAATCCCGAGTTGCTGCGATTTTTTTTTCTGCGTGTTCGCAGCTGTCAAATGTTTGACCCAATTGAGGGATAATTTTTTTCGTCATTTTTATTGATAAAAAAGATCCAAAATTTTTTTAATTATTAAAAAAATAAATAAAAATAAATGAAAATAAAAATAATAATAATAAAAATAATAATAATAATAATAGTAATAATAATGAAAACTTTTTATTATTTTTAAAAATTTTTATTATTGCAAATATATTATTTTTTAATTATTGTATCTCTGCAAATAAATTATGCATCTTTTATGAATCCGAGCCTTTTTTAGAGTTTTAATTTTCATGAATAAAAAAAATTTCGAAATCTCTTTCGCTTCTAGCTGCTACATCCTCAACGGTTAAAGACCTAAAACAGTCATTCCTTAATTTTTAGTGAAATTTGGAACCATCGGTAGGTCACAAATTTCTTTTTCTTAAATGGTTTTTTTAAAAGTTCTTTACGATTTTCCCTGACTGGGTTTTAACCATCAAATAAGGAAGATTGCATTTGCGTATGATCGCGACTTCCGTATCATGATTACCTTACTGAGAAACAATTACCAATATTTGAACTGTGGAACCGCCGGCATTAGCGTTATCCATCACGTACCAGGAGGAGGTTAGAAAAAACCTGCATCGACCAAGGACTCTCGCAGAATTGGGGAATGAACTTCGCCGAGCTTGGCATGCGGTTCCTCAATGGCAAATTCGTCGGTGCATCAATATGCAAGAAAGACTCGGAACGGTTATTCGAAATCGTGATGGAAGCACTCGTTTTTAAGAAAACTCTAAGTCTTTCTTGCCGATTCCCCATTTGATAACAGCTCGCCTATTATGCCTTGGTTGGGACGTCGAAGAACAACGACGGGCTTATATTGTCTTAGTCGGGACATTAAAGAACAACGACTGGATAATTTTTTACGAAACAGACAATTTGACAGAGACAGGGACTTTCCTGACGAAGACTAACTGACGGGACAGTGTGGCGTAAATTCGACCGTGCAACCTCCTCGTGGTACGTCATGGATAACGCTAATGCCGGCGGTTCCACTGCTTAAATTTGGTAACTGTTTCTTACTAAGGTAATCATGATACGGTAGTCGCGATCATACATACGCGATTGCATAGCAAATGCAATCTTCCTTATTTGATGGTTAAAACCCAGTCAGGGAAAATCGTAAAGAACTTTTACAAAAAACATTAAAGAAAAAAAAAGTGTGCCCTACAGATGATTCCAAATTTCACTAAAAATTAAGCAATGACTGTTTCAGGTCTTTAACCGTCGAGGATGTAGCAGCTAGGAGCGGAAGAGATTTCGAAATTTTTTTCTATTCATGAAAATTAAAACGCTAAAAAAAGCTCCGATTCATAAAAGATGCATAATTTATTCGCAGAGATACAGTAATTAAAATATTTTTGGATCTTTTGCTTCTTTATAGAGGAAGCTTTGTTTTCGTGGAAATTTTTTTTTCGAGATATTTATGAAAACGTGTTCAGAATGTCCCAAAACATCTAAAAATCAGATTTAGAAAAAATGTCTGGATGTATGTATGTATGTGTGTGTGTGTGTGTGTGTGTGTGTGTGTGTGTGTGTGTGTGTGTGTGTGTGTGTGTGTGTGTGTGTGTGTGTGTGTGTGTGTGTGTGTGTGTGTGTGTGTGTATGTGTGTGTGTGTGTGTGTGTGGGTGTGTGGGTGTGCGTGCGTGCGTGCATGCGTGCGTGTGTGTGTGCGTGTGCGTGCGTGTGTGTGCGTGTGTGTGTGTGTGTGTGTGTGTGTGTGTGTGTGTGTGTGTGTGTGTGTGTGTGTGTGTGTGGGTGTGTGGGTGTGCGTGCGTGCGTGCATGCGTGCGTGTGTGTGTGCGTGTGCGTGCGTGTGTGTGCGTGTGTGTGTGTGTGTGTGTGTGTGTGTGTGTGTGTGTGTGTGTGTGTGTGTGTGTGTGTGTGTGTGTGTGTGTGTGTGTGTGTGTGTGTGTGTGTGTGTGTGTGTGTGTGTGTGTGTGTGTGTGTGTGTGTGTGTGTGTGTGTGTGTGTGTGTGTGTGTGTGTGTGTGTGTGTGTGTGTGGGTGTGTGTGTGTGTGTGAGTGTGCGCTCGCTGGAGTGGAATAAATGTATGAACCGCGAGTAACTTATTCGTTTTATATTATTGTTGTAAATTTTCCGTTTTAGTGGTGAATCGAGTAACCGCGACCGAAGTGAATGTGTCGAGATTTTGAATTGTATTTTTTTTTGACTCGGGGATGCGTGAGAGTGTGCGTGAAAAGTGACGTGTGATGGTCATCCGGCTTGTACTGCGGGCGAGTGAGCGGGCGCGAGTGTGAAAGAGTAAGAAAGGGATTGTGTGAGTGTGTGACAAGCGACGAGTCGTTGTTGTATTTGAATGGTGAATTTACCTATATTATTCCGAAACATTATTAAATTAGTTGCAAAGTTAAAAACGGAAATTTTGAGATGCTTCGGTTTTTTTTACTTCGAGAATCCTTTGACTACACGGTAGATAGCGAATCCCGCCTTTCTGCCGGAAGACGAGGCTGCGGCTGGCCGGACCACCAGCTTGGGCCCGAAGTGCGCTTTCCCCGGTGCAATCGCACCTGGCGCCCAGGATAAAATTAAAAAGTCGAACCTTGCACATTGCTTCCTCATAATTTTTCACATTTGCCAGAGTTTTCTCTATGAGGAACTATGTGTCGATCAATTTTGGCTTCCTCATAGAGGAAGCTTTGGCAAATGTGAAAAATGATGAGGAAGCAATGTTCAAGGTTCGCCTTTGCACCCTTGTTTTCATATATCATATAAATTACGTTCGTAAATCTACCGTTACCTACCTCACCGGCCTGCCCTCGAGACGCGACTGCGCTATCTTATTCTGTGAACCGAGCTAACTGTAACCCCACTTCGGAATATTTTTATTTATACACCGCGCTATTCGTAAATGTTTAATTGCAGTCAGATGCAATATTTTTTTATATTTCGATTGGGACCAACACCAGTGATGTAGGTGCTGTTATGCGGGAGATATCGAATTATGTTTATGATTAAAATTGTGTTTCCGACGTTTTTCTCCAAAATCGTTTTCAGAGCTGTCGCACACTTTTCAGTAGTCATAGCGTCAGTCAGCTTGCCAGATCAGACGCGATTATTCTACCATCACTGACATCTCCACATTCACTCGTTCATACGAGTATTGACCACGGCTAGTGATGACGGTCACTGATGATCAGTCAACCGTCAATACGAAACCAGCTGTGACATGAAGATAGAGATTGCGAATACGTACAGAATCTGACATTTCATTGTGGTTAACCAGTTAATAACCAAGAAGAAATGGCAAATAAAAATCATAGATATATTATATTGATTCTATAATGGTGAGAATTTTCTTCCATATAATGTTTGAGGCGGACGAGTGGTATGTCTGGTGAAATTGATAGAAAGCACAATGAAATTGAATGGATCTGTGATCGGTGTATTCTCAAAGAACCTGGAATAATTTTCAATCGTTAAGGTATGTAAACGAAAATAAAATTACATGTCAAATCAACGATAGAATTTGTAAAAACTGTAAACTTCATTCATCTGATAGCACTGCGCATCACAAATCATATTGTAACTAAAGTTGTAAGATAAAGTTGTTCCAGTCATTGGAAAGTACATGACGCAACAAAATCATTGATCGAAAAGGAATTCAACGCAGGTAACAAATTGAAACTCCATTTATCGAATGATACACAAGCGACACAAATCATTGATTGATGGTCTGTCATTTTTATAACTTGAATTCTATTCTGCCAATGGGATGCAAGACACAAAATCATGTATCGCAGATCAAGTTTAAAGCATGGGCAATAATAAAGTTTCATTATTTTTCCTACTCCCTTCATTACTCATGAAAAAAGAATCATGAATGAAAAATAAAGTTTTATGCAGGTATGAAATTGAAATTCTGTTCATCGAACGATACGCGAGCGACCCAAATTATTGATTAAAGGTCTTTCAGCTTTATAACTTGAATTCTATTGTGCGAATGAGATACAAGACACAAAATTCAATAGGACGCGAGACACAATATCATATACCTATTATAGACAGTGTAACGCGCATGGGCACAATTGAAATTCCATTCATCGAATGTAACGTAAGGTACAAAACAATATCTCACAAAAGGTCTTCATCGAGAGGTAAGCGACTGAATTTCTATTCATCAACGGCGTAGCAAAAAAAAATCACAAACCGCTCAACGTCGTACTCATTCCATTACTCATAAAAAAAAATCATGCATGGAAAGTATAGTTTTACGCAGGTATCAAATTGGAATTCTATTCATCGAAGGATATGCAAGCGACACAAATCATTGATTGAAGGTCTGTCATCTTTAAAACTTGAATTCTATTCTGCGAATGGGATGCAATACACAAAATCATGTATCGCAGATCAAGTTCGAAGCATGGGTAATAATGAAGTTTCATTATTTTGCCTACTTACTCCATTACTCATGAATGGAAAATAAAGTTTTACGCAGGTATAGAAAATTGAAATTCCATTCATCGAACAGTATCTAATGGAAACTGGAACATCGAACTTACCATAGACTCTCTCGATTCTTTATCTCGGAACATATAAAAAATAACATAAATGCAGGAATAAAAGAAATTAATAAAAAAATAATGACTTGATTCAATGAGCTCAATTCGTTCATTATTTGTACGAAGTACTCATACCAATTCGAGATACAATAACATTGAGATACATTATACACAGAAAGCCAGCGGGATAGCATCGTCAATAATTTGATGACGGTTCTAGTTACCCGAATTTGCAGAAAATGAATGGTCAAAAAAGTAATGTTCAGCCTTAATAATTGTGCCCGCTTCACCCCGACCTTACAGTACAAAGTTTATATATTATCTTTGCAAAAAGTAGTTAAATCCCAACAAAAAACCCAATGGGTAAAAAAATTGAGACAAGTACATTTACGCGAGCGCGCTCCAACACGTGCAAAAAGGTGTGAGATCAACTGGAAACATTAAACGCATGCATTTGCATCAAGTACATATTGCTTTGAAAAATGATTTTTAAATTTATAAATTCGAATTTTTTTTTAAATCACAGCAGTACTTGGCGAGTTTTTTTTCAAAGTCAAGACAGACACTTAATTATTCAATAATAATGTAAAGATATAGTCTGTCTATTTTCACGAAATAAAGTTACATCTTCTATCATTGAATAGTAGCTGTAACATATTAACTTGCCAAGTACTGCTGTGATTTTCAAAAAAATTCGAATTTATAAATTTTAAAATCATTTTTCAAAGCAATATGTACTTGATGCAAATACATGCGTTTAATGTTTCCAGTTGATCTCACACCTTTTTGCACGTGTTGGAGCGCGCTCGTGTAAATGTACTTGTCTCAATTTTTTTACCCATTGGGTTTTTTGTTGGGATCTATTGAGTGCGAAATAAATATATGGTGAATTCCATGTCAAATCCGAAAAATTGAAAGTCGCATCAAATCTGAACGCCTAAATGGATTTTGCTCAAATTTAATACGAAACATCGTTTGATAATAGTGCAACTTTATGCTAAATTTAAGTACGATATCTTGAAAAATTGCGCGAACTAGAGAGCGCACGACAATTTTCGAAAAATTCCGAAATTCTCCAAAAATAAAAGCACCTCATGGATTTAGCCCAAATTCGATACAAAACGTTTTTTGATGATAGTGCAACTATGTACCCAATTTTAGCCCGATATTTCGAAAATTGCGCAAGCTAGAGAGCGCACGACACTTTTTGACCAATTTCAAAATTCTCTAAAAACAGAAGCACGGCATGGATTTTGCTTTAATTCAGTACCAAGCATCTTCCTATAATAGTGCAACATTCTGCTGAATTTGAGCTCGATATTTCAAAAATTGTGCAAACTAGAAACCGAAAATAAATTTTTGAATTTTTTTAAAATCGCGTAAAAACAGAAAAACTGCATGGAGTTTTCCGAAACTTCAATCAAGCAAGGCGGCTGGAACCTTTCACATGTGTGATAAGTTTGAGCTTGATATCTCGAGCCGTTCTCAAGTTGTGAACCAATGCTACATACATACACACACACGAACACACACACCCACATACATCCGGACATTTTTCTAAATGTGATTTCTTGCCGTTTTGGGACATTCTGAACACGTCTACATTGAAAATCTGGAAAAAAAAAATGTTCACGAAAACAAAGCTTCCTCTATGAGGAAGCAAAAGAGGAAAGTGCACGGGACTATAGCTTTGTAGTGGATGGGTGAAAACTTACGCCACAGACTTATGCTATTGATACATTATTGCATATTACCCCGCCTTATTAGTCGTACATAATTGAGCTTTGATTAGCTTGAAAATATACCCAAAAACTATTTCTGGTGTAATTTCAACCAAATTGTTTCATTGTAAAAATAATCTAGGAACTGATAATTGTAGAGGTAACGGCGGCAAAAATGTTACAGCCTGTACTTGGGAAATGTGTCAATCCACCACTGACTGGTGGCTCACGGCAACTGGCTAAAGCTACAAATCATTTGGCTGAGTACAAACATAAGCCAGCTCTTCCAGTTGGAGTATATGAAGCTATCAAACCAGTCTATGAAGAACTGACCGGTGAAGATCTTCTAACTCGATGCATGGGCGGTTACACACAAAACAGTAACGAAAGCTTTAACTAGACTGTGTGGGCATTTGCCCGGAAATCCATTTCGAGTGGTAAAACAGTCTTGGATGCAGCTACGGGCATTGCGGTTTGTATGTACAATGACTCGTTTTCTTCAATTTTGCACATAGGGGAGGCAACGGACTTGGAAAGCGGCCCAAACAGCTACGAAATGTGCCTGAGTATTAACGAACAGCGCATAAAGCTTGCAGAAAGATCGCTGTCTGAAGTGGTAAAAGTGGTAAGGATCGCTTGAAGATCAAGCAGAAAAAAAATCAAGAGCCGAACAATCATCTAGAAGGCCAATTGTATGGTGCAGGTATCGCAGATTAAAGCAATTGCAAAATTATTCATGATATTCTACTTTTCAAAACTTCAAACGCGTTTATCTCGAACTGCATTTTTTAAATTAGCCGGAAACATAACTCAAACAATTTTACAACGATTTACTTAAAATTTTGAATGGATTTTTAAAAATACATTGCCTATAGCAGTACGAGAATTTTTTTTTTTATATTGCATAGTTCATTTGTTATTAACAATTTTATGATGATGTTTTAGGCAAATCTTTCACTTTTAACTTTAGAAGTGCGCCATTTAGCTAAAAATCAATATATCGAAAAAAATCCTACGTACCTCTATAGCTGTTGTTATATATCGTCGAATGAAAATTCATTGACTCATCATAATTAAAACAAGCTGAAACTTGCAATTTGCTTCCCCTGAATTTTCGATAGTGCACGAAATTCTTCTATGAGGAAGCATCTCTCGATTTATTTTATTTTATTTTTTTTAATCTTCGGCTTCCTCATAAAGGAAGTTCCGTTCACTATCGAAAATTCAGGGGAAGCAAATTGCAAGTTTCAGCTTGCAGCTTGTTTTATACAGGATGTCCGTAGATCCTTCCAACCGTATCAAAACCGATTCGAACGTATATAAAAATTCTATGTGTCCCAAAATTCGAGCGCGTTGTTTAATTGCTATCGAATCTAGTAACCACTTAAGCTGACGGTTAGTTTGAGCGTGCGTATGAATTTGAGCACGTTCGGTAGTGGTGTTTTTGAATTTGCAGGGGTTGGAACTTAGAAATTTCGAATTGCTCTAGAACTCGAGCCGTTCGTCCGATCTCGGCCAAATTTAATATGTATTATAACACAATGACATCCTATACTTGCAGAGAATTATGGTTCGATTGGTTGAAGCTAACGACAAATAAAGCAAAAAAGTTGATTTTTTGAAAAATTCAAAAAATCATAAAATCTAAAGTTATTGATGGATTCGGCTCAAATGCAATACCAACCGTTCTTGTACTCAATTCTATATGTCAAAAACTATTTAGCCGAAAATGTCAAAAATTGCGGACGCTAGCGTGGCTACAGACATTTTTTGAAAAATTCAAAACGCTGTCGAAGCCGAACAAGTGCGTCGATAATTGCAAAATTCACAGATTACATAGATATTAGAAGGCATCACATGTGTGCAAAATTTGAGTACGGTAGCTTGAACCGTTCTCGAGTTATGAACGTTTGAATTTCAGAGGGTGGTTACATACATACACACACACACACACACACACACACACACACACACACACACACACACACACACACACACACACACACACACACACACACACACACACACACACACACACACACACACACACACACACACACACACACACACACACACACACACACACACACACACACACACACACACACACACACACACACACACACACACACACACACACACACACACACATACATCCGGACATTTTTTCCGAATGTGTTTTCTGGATGTTTTAGGACATTCTGAACCTATTGACATCAAAATCTCGAAAAAAAAATGTCGGACCGTCACAAAGCTTCCTTTATGAGGGAGCAAAATTACAAAAGCTGTTTGTCCGGCCGGTGGCCCTGGAAAAACGGAGACGTCATTGCAAAAACGCTGCACAGCCGCCATTTTGAAATTGATCGCTATAAAAACATCAGTGTATACAGTCACTGATATGGATGAAAAACACCATTTTTTATAATCTCGATTTGTTTTGTTGTTTTTCTGAAAGAATATCTCCGAAAAGCCTATTTTTCGGCTTTTAGATTGGCCTAACCGCTTAAGCAATAGCGCTCAAATTTTGTACAGCTGTGGTGCTTTAGAATCTCCCCATACTCTGTACCTTTTGCAGCAATCGACGCAGCTACTCGAATTTGACAACATTTTCAAAATCATTCATTCATTTCATTCATCATCATTCATTCATTCATTTATTAGATTAATTTTCATTTTTTTCATTTTTTCTTTTCAAAAAGTGTCTGTGCGCACGCTAGTGGCCGCAAATGTTGAGATATCCCTTTCAATAGTTCTTCACATGTAGAGTTATGCACACGGATATTTGGTATTGCATTTCAGCCGAATCCGTCGAGAAGTTCGGATGTTATGATATTTTGATTTTTTCGAAAAATTATCTTTGTCGTTCTATCTGCCGCTAACTTCAGCGAATCGAACTCCAATTTTATATGAGTGTGTAATATCGTTGACATATGATACAGATGAAATTTCGAGAAAATAGTGCAAATGGATCGATTTTCAGAGCAATTAGGAACTTATAAACTCCAACCGCTGAAAATTTAAAAACGATTGACTAAATATGGTAAAATGAATGAACGCTTACTTTTATTTGTTACTTTTATTGCTTAATTCAGTACATACTGAACGACGCGTTGAAATTATAGAAACAAGCTGCAAGTTGAAACATGTAAATTGCTTCCTCAGGATTCAAGAAAGCTGCACGTCAAAATTTGCACGCTGCTCCCCCAGAATTGAACATACATATTGTAAGAATCTTCCTCTATGAGGAAGCCAAAGTTTCAACTTGCAGCTCGTTTTTCAATTCAAATTGATACGTTTTTCCTTACAAATTATTATTCAACCTTCTCGGTCATCATAGGTCAAAAATTTAACCGAGTATAATTTTAATAATGAATCATGATGGGAGGGTACGTAGGGTTTCACCATGTATCCAGACATTTTTTTCGGAAGTAATTAAGCAGCAACTTGTATGTAATGACGATACATGAGCTACATTTTTCGATTGATTAAGCTTTTTGTATACTTCGGAAAGTTCTCGGGCATGTCTCACACACATTAAAGCTTAGTAGCAGTTGACACGAATATCCAATGACAAGGCGCACCTGTCTTAAGGTAGTTCTGGAGGTACACGTATCAGCTAAAAGTTTCGACCGCAGCGTACAGTAAAACCCAATCTCATATGATGCCGTCGGTCGAAAACTTTTGACAGAGCTTGTACTCTCTGCACGGCCTACACAATGACACCTCGTGCATGGATAGGCCCCCTACATACATAGAGCGCGGCGCTGAAAACGCGGCAACAGCGCAATTTTCCAGTATTATAGAAACTTCAAACGTATCAGTGTCCGTGAATTTTTATCAACAAATTATTGAGATAATGTCGAGCCGAGTGAGGTTTAAGGGTCGGTTTGCGAAAAAAAAAAATCTTGATCACAAATTGAAAGCTGTTGCGGCTATGTGTCGAGCGAATGCTGCTAAACGCGATAGCCTCAACGACCATAACCTCGATCAGCAACAGAAGTTTGCTGTCGAGGGGCGACGGATTGTGGATTTAAAATATCTTTCCGAGCATTTAAAGTGCATTCAGTGTAAATAAAATAAATTTAAAAAATTTAAAGAAACTCCCGGCTGGAGTAAAAATCGAACACAAAAAACGTAATCCGATAGAAAGCATGAATAAAATTCATGAATTTAAAAAGTATACAACAAAAAAGGATGAAATAATTCAAGAAGTCATCTTAGTTTATTCATAGTTTGAATTATGATCGTTCGTTTGTATGAGTTCAATTTTTTGAATCGTGGTAATTTCCTCACTGCCCTCAATTCAGTCGGGAGACGTCATTCATTAAACATAAGTCGGAGAACGTTTTCTTTCGTATCGTCGAACATCTAAATCCAGATCGTCTTCATGTTCAATTAATGGCGTCTTCTTTGCACTGTTAAACATCTATATCCTAATTCATTTTTATGTTTAATGAATGACGTCTCCCGACTGAATTGAGGGCAGTGAGGAAATTACCACGATTCAAAAAATTGAACTCATACAAACGAACGATCATAATTCAAACTATGAATAAACTAAGATGACTTCTTGAATTATTTCATCCTTTTTTGTTGTATACTTTTTAAATTCATGAATTTTATTCATGCTTTCTATCGGATTACGTTTTTTGTGTTCGATTTTTACTCCAGCCGGGAGTTTCTTTAAATTTTTTAAATTTATTTTATTTCATACTTTTTAAAGATAATTCGATATAATTTTCTCCACGTCCGCCAATGATTGGAATCATTTAGCTCGAACAAGACGTCCACGTCACAAAACAATTTTTCCTACTAGTGTCATAATGATGTGGTTATCGATTCAATATCGTTAAACGTGACCACTGTATGGAAATTTGATGTGACAAGACTTTAAAAGTATCGAGTAGCTGCGGCACATGCTGGTTGTCCTTGGGCGCAGTTGAGTACAGCCTCAGCAAAATGTCAGCGCATCATGTGATTGTCCAGCGCAGCTCCATGTAGCCATGACGAATTGTCAGCCCATCGTGGAGTCTTGAGGGCGGCTTAATAGAGCCTTGACCAAATCTCAGTGCATTATGGAGATTTTAAGCGCGGCTCTATGTAGCCTAGACCAAATTTCTGTTCATTGTACAGTTTTTTGAGCACGGCTCGACGTAGCCTTGACCAGATGTCAGCACATTCCGCTCGTCCTTTCCAGTCATTACAAGTTTTGAACATGTCTTAAGCGAGTGAACATTGAATGAATGCTGCTTCGACGAGTGAACGTTGAATGAATGCTGCTTCGAAAAGGACCTGACTCATATAGGAAAAACAATGAAAACAAATATACATATTGTGCATTCTGACAAATCGCTTTGTCTAAAAGTTTTGTCGGTTGGAGGATAAAGTAAAAAATTGAGTCCGACAACAATTTTTTTCTTTCAAATTGCCAATTCCACCGAGGTAGACAATATCACTGGGCATAACCACATCGTCTAGCTAAACATCCATATTCACGTTTTTCACAATCCTGATAACATTATCATACGTTGAATAAAAAAGAATGAACTCATTAAACAATTTCTTTCGTACGTGAAATCAGTTGATAATCATAAATAAAACAAAATCACCGGGCATAACCACGTCATCCGACCTAACCTCCACATTCACAAATATCTTAATTTCGCGCCCAAATCCAGAAATTAATCGCGCACAAGTATCCAGAACTATTAATCCGACGTGATTGATGAAATCAGCAGTAGATCAATCCTGCTAACATTATTGAACGTTAAATAAAAAATGCACTCATGAAAAAAATATCGTTCGTACGAAATCAATCAATAAAAAAAAGTTATTGGAAACACCGCTTAGATCCGTTAGATTCGCCCCTGTTTGGAAACACCGCTTAGATCCGTTAGATACGTCCCTGTCGTCAAAGCAGACGACTCGACATCGGAATGAAGTTAGGCTATGAAGAACGATGCGAGTATTGCCTAGCCAATCAGCGGGCTCGCTGGAGCTCTACTGTGGCCAGCATCGATATGGACATTTCGAAAAAACGCGTTTTTTCAACATCTATTATCTTTACGAATTCACATCTGATCATAAATATTATGATTCATAAAACATCTGTGTGGTCAACGGAACCGATGTGCAAATATTCATTTGTAGAAGATTAGTCGTTTGAGCAAACATTCGTGAATTAGGAATCGCTGTTTCGCGGGAACACGACGAAACACATAACTCCCGTTTTCAGCCGGGAGTTAAAAAGATATTTTTTTAAGAAAAGCAGTGGAAGAAACCCGAATGGGATTAAGTTCGATTTTACATATTTCTTGCGACGAGTGCTCGGCTATAACCCAAGTTCGCACAGGCAAAACACACATCACAGCTAAGAATAATAGACATTCTGATGTGAATACCAAAGCTGTATTAGGTATGTATATATATATATACACGAATGAATGAAGTAAAGCTAATTCGTCATGAGGAAAACATTTATTTCAACTCCTTTCCGCAATTATCAAAACTCAGAAAAAACCCCGTTTCAAATTCCCGGATTTTGCCGCGCACCCATCCCTTCCCCAAAGCGAACACTGTTGCCGTTTCGTCACAGCTGATTGTGTCTCCGTTCCGTATCGAGTATAATAAATATTTTTTGTGAGTCGATATCTCCGAAACTAAGTGGTGGAAAATTGCGATTTTTTTTAGTACTGCATACACCGGTGGTTTTATTTGAAAATGTATAGTTCCGTTTAGCGTCGATAATAAAAAGTGTGAATAAAGTCCTATCCATTCACGTGTTAGGTATAGGCATTGCGTACAAAAAAACCGATTTTTGATTGCAATTATCTCAGAAACTAAGTGGTGAATCGAATGAAAAATTTAGGAATCGGTTCATAAAGGTTGTATCTACACCATACTATAATTTCAGGCGATTCCATAGATTTTGACAAAACTCCAGAACTACCTTAATCGAACGTCCTTTCGGGTCAGCGGAACGTCAATCCAAACTCAATCGTATATCGACGGGATCACCTGAATAGTATACCATGAAGTCACGCCTGGCGCTCTAGAAATTGGCGGATCGGGAGTGGCCTAGTTGTAATTCAATGAATCACTCTCAACCCAAATAGTGGGTGAACTTTTTAGCACCTGCGCGGGAAAATGCTATGAGTAACATTGGAGTTAGTGCTTTATCGAACTGTCGAACACCATGATATAAGATGTGATGTAAGATTTGCTGCTAATGCCGGTATCACAAGAATGAAAATGGCATTATCACAAACGATCAAGCTGAACATATAATTAATTTTTAGTCATGACCTCCTTTTAAGGCTCGAGTAATCTTCCATTGTTTTGACGTTTTGGTTTTACAAAAAAATGTATTCCTATTTGAGTCCTTATGCTTTGCAGGCGAAGGTTAAACTCTCAATCAGCCGAGTTTGTCCGAACGCTGTAGAAGTCACCAGCCAGCAAACAGACTCAGTATTGCGTGCAGCTGGCTTAGCGTCGATCTGGGCCAGATCAACACACATACACCTAACTTCTTTCTACCTTGCAGTACCTTGGGGGTTATTATACGCAGTTTTACTTATAAATCGTTCCCTCGTTATATTTATATAAGGCTTTTTAGGACTTAGACCTCACATGGCGTGTTGTGAGCCCCATCGGCACCCGCAGTGGATTGCTCGCAGGGTAAAACTGGCACAATTTACTCGGCCGGACTCACACCCTCGTGGATAATACAAGCTCTACGAGTCTCCGACTATGACAACTCATGAATATTGAAGTCAAACGTGAAGTGCCCCGTGTTGTAATTACGTTTGAAGGCATATTCTCTTTTCCAGGGGCGGCTCGCCCCTTCATTCTTTTATGCCGATCTCGAAAAATGTAATCATTTTTATGAAAAATAAGATCAGCTGTTAGTAGTTTCTGTAAACGGGATCATGGAATCAACCCCAGTACGTCGCTTACACTCACGCAATCCACAATGTACACCCGAATCGCGCCTTAGCTCTCTTTCCGTGGTACCAGCCCCTCGACCTATTCGCTTATCGTAGACTGTGAGTGTGCATGCGATGCAGGGCGATAAGACCGTCCACGTGCCTGACATGTTCCACTTTTTTCAGCCACAGCTTTTTCAGCATGACCCTCAACGGAATAAATTGATATGATTAGTATTTCTGTATACTGACCAATCAATTGGATCCAAGATTCGATCACGATAGTAGGTTATTAGGTCGACGAATTAAAGAAATAACCTGTAACGAACCGTAGCCGTTCGCACGACTCGGTGGTAAGGGGGGTCGCGGCCGCCGACAACACGCTAACTTTTCGTCGACAAACGATATCGGCCAGTGGCCAAAATCAAAATTACAATTTGGGAATGAAATTACGTCTCCGCGGGAACTCAAGATGAAGTAGGGAGCCGCGATATGAGAATCTAGGCAGTCGGTCACCGATGACCGGCCTGGCCGTGCCGTTACGGCAAATCCCGATCTCGCTATTTTATTGTTAACCTATAATTGTCTCTATCTATTGTACCGAGCAATTTTTGTAATGTCGAATTATTATCTGAGAAACGTTAACGAATTTGTAATTCGTGATTGTACGTAGGAGTGATTATTATGTGTGCTATCGATCTTTCGTATATTTGAATTTATGTGTGTTAATGTTATTAACAAAGTAACGGCTACAACGTCGACTTTTGTTGGACCAAAGAGAACGTATATTAAATAAAAACGTTGTTATTAATGATATATTTTTCAAAAATCATTCAGGGTACACCGGCACCCAGAGCCGCCTCATACATCCCGACGAAAAAGGGATGGGAGGATAGAATTGTTACAAACCTAAATATTGATAAATCTTTTGCTAAGTAAGCTTGAAAACGTGATTTATAATACAATATTTTGGATCCGTTTCATAGAGATTCACGGTTCTTCGCGAGTATGATGTTATATTTTCATTTAGAACTTCATTTCATTGGTAAAAACTTGCCTTAAAAGATTTGTAGCTCGAAACGACATA
This sequence comes from Sussaba pulchella, assembly GCA_963971145.1. Lineage (NCBI taxonomy): Eukaryota > Metazoa > Arthropoda > Insecta > Hymenoptera > Ichneumonidae > Sussaba > Sussaba pulchella. The sequence continues at coordinate 9,517,544 of OZ020177.1, read as the reverse complement.
TGAGGCACCATCTTCAAGCTCGTCGAGATTGATTTTGCGATCACCGTCCATGGAGAATATGTGACGAGCACCTCTGGGTAGATCCAGACGCTGGGATAGCCTATCGAGCAAGGCCTCCAGCGAGCCAATATCTCGACCTGGCTTAAACCTGCGAAATGCGAAAACATTAGGAGAAAAGCAATTCTGCCCTTTTTGCGATATTTACAACTACTCTGGATAATTACACAGACAGTTAGTCCTAAGAAATGACATAATAGGTTGAGTGCTTCAGTTGGCTTCAAAATAACCATGTATGATATACGATAAAATTAATGACGAATCATTCGAAAAGTATTGTTATGTGGTAAAGTGAGATAAAAAATTTTTTTTTTCGTTAAGACGATTTTCAAACCGAGTCGATAAAAAGTAAATATTTCTACAAACGATTATAGGAATAAAAAGTTTTCACTATGGGTTGCGGTGAAAAAATAGACCCGGTTCTTTAGGTAGAAGCCAACACATCGTCCCAAAACATTGGCCCATGAATTTTACGCCCCGCTTTATTATGGCGCATGATGGCTACATTCAGAAAAAAAAATTATGACCCAAGATAATGAAAAAATGTTTCTGTATGTAATGGCTTTCAACTAATATCTCACATTCACGTTGCGTTTTACTTTTCCTCATGCTACAAGCATTTTTGAGTCAATATAGCACAGCGAAAGATGTTTTATGCGCCTTATATGTATGCGTCCCAAAAATCATAGAAATTGTATCGTACTCAGAAATACCTCGAGGATAATGGGCATGAAGTGACAAAGCGTGTAGATAATTCGACGACGGTAACAATAACCAAAACTAGTATCGAAATAATATCACTTCGAAAAAGTGAAAATGATGACAGTTTTCGGAATTTGTCCTACCGTTTCGTTAACATTGTGTAAATAAATATGATCGTAGCTTTGATGATAAAAACTCGGCTTTCGGTTATCAGTATGCCTGGTTATTTTACTTTTAGATCATTCGAGTAGGTTAAGCCCTGGTAAATCTGCGTGTACTATTGTAGATGATATGGAAAATAAGAAGAAAAGCTGGCCAAGAAGTGCTATAGGTTTTTACATGGTTTTCCTGAAAAAGATGTATAAATCATCTAAATCTTACATGGGAATAAAAATAATTTTTCAAAATTGTAGACCAAGTTCGATCTTTTTCAATGTGAAAATGTGAATTTGGTACTTTTGCATATTAGAAAATCTGTGCGAAGTGATAGCAGCTCTTGATTCTTAGTTCGACGCTAATAACCTTGGCATTGCTTGAATTAAAGCTCGCGCCAAAAAGTCTGTGAACTTACCGCGGACTCTCCTAATTCTTTAGTCTCCTAATTCTTATCTCGAAACACAGAAAACATTACATAATGCAGAAATTAAGAAAATTAAATAAAAAACTAGCGGGCCTATGATAAGTGGTGTCTATGGATAGTAGTGCCCATGGATAGTTGTGCCCATGGTTACCAGTGCCTATGGTTAGTAGTATCCATGGTTAGTTGTGCCCATGGTTAGTAGTGGATATGGCTCGTAATGCCTATAGCTATTTATATTTATTTTTCGTCCCCCGTTTAGAAACAATTAGAAACCTCATGCACTCTCGCGGTACCGTTCGGTCTCACCAATAAACGATATTTATTCGTGGCAATTAAACGCAATGTCTCGTCTTGTTATTATCCCGCGACCCGGGCAGACGCGTAACAGTGGACGTCACAAATTATTCAATTTAAAAAAAAAAATAATAGTATTATTAGAAAAAAAATAAAAATAATAATAATTAAATAATTGAAAAAAATAAAAAATTTACAGGCACTCCTTAATGTCAAGATAAGGAGCTAAAATTTAGAGAAACTTTTTTTTTTTTACGTCAACTTCAGATTTTTCAACTGGGAGGAGATTTTTTTTTAATTTGAAAAAAAAAAAATTCTGAATGCTGAGGCACCCCTTAAGGTTAAGATAGGGAGCTAAAATTTGCAGGATCTTCTTTTTTCAAGGTCAACTTTAGATTTCTCAAGGAGAAAGATAACTTTTTTTTTAATGCCCACTAATGAATATATATTGTATATGAGGTAGTCCCTACCAAATCGACAAGGTTTTTCCCTGACCCCTTTTGATTTAACTCATTATTTTATATGTTTTTGTATCAACTAAATGAAGTATACACGATTTTTTTCAATTTTTTTTATCAAATGGTTCAAAAGTTATGATTTTTTTTCAAATTCCTACCTTTTTTTTTAACGCTCGTAACTTACGAAAGAATGGGTTGAGTGAAATTTTTCTATCCTTCTAAATGTTGGGTTTTTGTCCAAATTTTTGAACAAAAAACACTCAAAAATGTTACTTTCGGTTTTTGACTTCTATTTTTGCATTTTTGAGTTTTACCCATTTTTTTCGAACTGCATGTCATATTTGATTTTTTTGAAAAATGTATATGTTAAAGTACACGTAATTTAACGTATTGTCTGTGAGTTTCATTATGATGTTCGGCCCCGTTCTTTTTTTATTAAATTTTGAATGTTTCGAAACCAAATTTTATTGGTTTATCGGAGCCCAATTTTTAAAAATCTTGTAAACACTTTTCTATAATGTATGATTTTGAAGTATGGTTTATCCGAATGTACCGATAATTAGTCGAGTTACTACTTTTTGAAAGTATAATATCAAAATAAATATATTGTTTTGTTGTTTTCAAATTTAGAAAACGTTTTCTAGAAAAATTGTTGTTTTTTTTTCAAATTTGATGGTCATAGAATTTGAAGCATGGGATAGTCATTCTTTGAGAGATATAGAGGATCAAATTTGAAAAAAAAAAAAACAACAATTTTTGTAGAAAACTTTTTCTAAATTTGAAAACAACAAAACAATATATTTATTTTGATATTATACTTTTAAAAAGTAGTAACTCGACCATTTTTTAGTACCTTCGAGTGAACCATACTTCAAAATCATACATTATAGAAAAGTGTTTACAACATTTTTAAAAATTGGGCTCCGATAAACCAATAAAATTTGGTTTCGAAACATTCAAAATTTCATAAAGAAAGAACGGGGCCGAATATCATCGTAAAACTTACAGAAAATACGTTAAATTACGTGTCATTTAACATATAAATTTTTCAAAAAAATTAAATGTGACATACAGTTCGAAAAAAATTTGTAAAACTAAAAAAGGCAAAAATAGAAGTCAAAAACCGAACGTAACAATTTTGAGTATTTTTTGTTAAAATTTTTTCACAAAAACTAAACATTTAGAAAGATAAAAAAATTTCACTCAACCCATTATTTCGTAAGTTACGAGCGTTTGAAAAAGAAAGATAGGATTTCGAAAAAAAATCATAACTTTTGAACCATTCGATTAAAAAAATTGAAAAAAATCGTGAATACTCTATTTAGTTGGTACAAAAATATATAAAATAATCAGCTGAATCAAAAGGGGTCAGGGCAAAAACTTGTTGATTTGGTATGAACTACCTCATATATAATATTTTGTACACATATATATATGTCACATATATATTATTATAATGATATACGTATTGACATTATTGCCACTCAGTTGGTCACTTGCAAATTCCTACCTTCCAGCATAAATTCCGTTTTTGAATTATGATTTTTTTCAAAAAATTAAAAAATGACTGTTCCAAATTGGACCAAAATCTAATCAGCTCTAAGTAACAGCAGAACACATCAATTACATTATCGATCAGTCGGATAGCGTTGTTATTTTTAGAGAAAACTTTAACAAAAAGTGTTTTGAATCATGTTTTTTCGAAAGAACTAAAAAACTACTGGACCAATTTGGACCAACATCTAATCAGCTCTACGTTACAGTGGGACACATCGATTTCATCATCGATCAGTCTGATCGCGTTATTAGTTTTAGAGAAAACTTAATTTAACAAAAGCTAAAAGTTAACAAAAGATTTTTTTTTTAAATTATGTTTTTTTTTTTTTAAATCTAAAAAACTACTCGATCGAATTGGACCAAAATCTAATCAGCTTTAAGTTTCAGCGAGACACATCGATCATTCCGATCGCGTCATTAGTTTTCGAGAAAACGTTAACGAAAAATTGATCACATACGTACGTAGGTACATACGCACACACACATACACACACACACAAACATTTTGCTCAAAATAGGCTTAAATTACCCCAATGACCTCGAAACGTGAAGATCTGACAAAAAAACGATTTTCGATTTTCGGGGTCATTACAATAACTTTCCTATAATCGGGAAGTTAATAATGGCTTGAATCAATGATCTCAATTTATTGCCCATTCGTATGGAATACTTATACCAATTCCCAGATACAATAACCTTGAGAAAAATTACACACCGGAAGCCAGCGAGTTAGTATCGCAAATATCTTTATAGTGGTTCTCGTTACCTAAGTTTGCAGCGAATGAATAGTTAAAAAGTAATTTTCGGACCTCACATTGAAAAGTTTGAAGAAAACACGTGTCAAAAATCGAGATAAGTATGTTCATCCGAGCGCGCTCCAGCACGTGCAAAACGGTGTGAGATCCACTGGAAACATTGAGTGCATTTATTTATATGAAGCTATATATGGGGTATTCCTGGAAATTTCGGCAACTTCAGACAGTTGGGTCAAAATTTTTGCCCCCCAATTTTTTCCATTAATATGTGTTGAAAATAAAGAGACACGTATTTCGGCGTTTTTTATTTTGAGCCCTCACTTTTGAAATACGGTCAAATGAAGTTTTTGAAGTATTGACCACATTCGATCATTCAAATCGATATATCTCAGCAACGGTTAGTGATAACTCGAAAAACCACGGGTCTTTTTTTTTCGTTTTTGAACGCTCTATACAATGAAAACATTTACGATTATGTTGCACAAATTCAACAATAAGTTATAAACAATTCAAAATTAAAAATGAAATAAAACAAAAAACGCACTTTTAATTTTTGAAATGTATTTTTTTTTTAATTCCTTGAACAAAAACGAAAATGTAGCCACCTTGAACTTTTTGGGCCGACGCTTCGTTCGGGAGTTATAGATTTTTTTGTCACAAAAAACCCGTAAATGTTTACCCGGTTGTTAAGAAAAAAAGCTATAACTTTCGAACGAAGCGTCGGCCCAAGTCCGTCCGAGTCTCAAAATTTTCGTTTTCGTTCAAGGAATTTGAAAAAAAATATATTTCAATAATTAAGGGTGCGTTTTCTTCATGCAATTTTATACTAATAAAATACGTATATTTACCGGTTTTTTATGACAAAAAAAGCTATAACTTTCGAACGAAACGTCGGCCCAAGTCGGGCCGGGTCTCAAAATTTTTCTTTTCGTCCAAGGAATTGAAAAAAAAAACACAATTTCAATAATTAAGGGTACTTTTTTTTTATGCAAATTTTTACTAATAAAATACGTAAATTTACGGGTTTTTTGTGACAAAAAAATTTATAACTCCCGAACGAAGCGTCGGCCCAAAAAGTTCAAGGTGGCTAAATTTTCGTTTTTGTTCAAGGAATTAAAAAAAAAATACATTTCAAAAATTAAAAGTGCGTTTTTTGTTTTATTTCATTTTTAATTTTGAATTGTTTATAACTTATTGTTGAATTTGTGCAACATAATCGTAAATGTTTTCATTGTATAGAGCGTTCAAAAACGAAAAAAAAAGACCTGTGGTTTTTTCAGTTATCACTAACCGTTGCTGAGATATATCGATTTGAATGATCGAATGTGGTCAATACTTCAAAAACTTCATTTGACCGTATTTCAAAAGTGGGGGCTCAAAATAAAAAACGCCGAAATACGTGTCTCTTTATTTTCAACACATATTAATGGAAAAAATTGGGGGGCAAAAATGTTGACCCAATTGTCCGAAGTTGCCGAAATTCCCAGGAATACCCCATATATTGTTTTAGAAAATACTTTTTGAATTTATAAATTTTAATTTTCTTAGATCGTAATAGTACTTGAGGAGTTTTTATTAAAGTGAAGGGAGGCACTACATTATTCAATAATAATATAAACATATAGTTGTGTAGCTTGTATAGTCTTACGAAATGAAGTTCGATCTGCTATCATTGTATAGTGGCGGTAACATATTAACTCGCCAAGTACTGTTGTTATTCAAAAGAATTTTATTTCTAAATTCAAAAAGCTATTCTCAAAGCAATCGGTACTTGATGTAAATACATGCACTCAATGTTTCCAGGTAGTCTCACACCTTGTTGTACGTGTTGGAGCGCGCTCGGGTGAATATACTTATCTCGATTCTTACGCGTTGTGTTTTTTTGTCGAGATATTGATAGTTTACCTTCACAAACAACCACTGTTTAAGCTCGACAAAAAAAACAGCAAGTGTTTTAACCGAAAAATTGTGTTGAAGCATTCCCAACGAAAATACTTTACTGATACGATTCTTGATTTCAATAATCCGTCGACTCCCAGATTTCACGGTGATTTTCTATATCAGACTTTTGGCTTTTGGATATGAGTCGTATCTAGATGATACAACTATTGTGCCGACGTTTTATCACGCTTGGGAGCCGCGATACCGTAGTCACTGGGGTTCGGGTAGGTCCTTACATATATTCGCGATTCTTTCTCTGTAGCATACGACTGATTCGTTATTTGATATGACGTTCATTACTTTGTGTGAGGAGGGTAGGGGCCTTAATTTTCTCGCAGGTGAAGAGGTATTGCATCATGACTCGAGAGTGTGTAAAAAAAACGATACTGTCATTCTAATTTTTGAACTGTGGTAATGAACGGGAAAACGTCATGGGTAGGAAATTCGATGTCGTGCGTTGATAGACTTAAAAATTGAGGCATCGAAATATTAACAAAAAAGCCGACTTACCGGAATTCAACACCGGGGTAGTAAGGGTCGCCATTCTTGTAGAACGTAACCCGCCTTGCCCGCCAATAACCGAGGTTGTTGTATCTCGTTGCAGCGTTAGCATGCTGCTCGTGACGGCTTTTCGGCCTGTGCTCCAGCTGCTCCGGAAGGGGGATGCGGGGGCTGGAGGTTCTGCTCGGCCTCCAGTAGCCGCC